>CALYDF020002732.1:0-26631 GCA_944474145.2 Dicrocoelium dendriticum | reverse complement strand
CCGGCTCAACTATTTTAACGAGGGGTGGTGTTAGGTCTCGAACGGCCTGCTCCAAGGAAAATCGCGGTGTCTGAAAATCAAGTCGAATTTGCGCCACTGATTCAGGCCAAATATTGTTAATTGGATGAAAAACAGAATTTCACACAGACCAAAGACAATTTCGCACAGAAATAAAACAAATTGATTTGTTCGGTAAGGTATTTGCGCGATTTCCAACAAGGAACCGTGTGCCTTGCATTAGAACAGTCTTACTTACACGCAGACTACTGTTTTCCATGTTGTAGTACATTTTTTACTACCGCTTGTTACATACCCCTCACACGTCCCGTGGTTCTTTGAGATCGATAAATTCAAATTAGCCCTCAGCCGTGATTGGAACTGGAATTAGAGTGTTTTCATACCCACGCCGGCCCATGTAGTGTTCCGCAAATATACCTCCTGTCCGGTGCGTTGTCTTTTTGACTCGTGGGGCGCAATCAAGATGTCGAACGCCTGAGGACACAACATGATCTACCGCAGCTTCTCCGGTCACCGTGTGCCTTGTTTGCGGACGACATGAATATTTGGAGAGAAATCGACACTCCCGATGACCGTGGCCTACTTCAGCAAGATCTCAACCGCTTATCCACATGGTCTGCAGAAGTTCTTCTCCCGGTCAACCCAGCCAAGTCTGTATTTATGAGCCTGGGAAAGGGTGCTAACGGCCGAACCTACACCCTTGACGGCCAAACGCTATATCCCACACCCTCCGTGAAGGTCCTAGGTTTAGTCTCACGCTACGATTTGAAGTCCGTGGACAACACGAACAGGGTATATCGAAACGGACTGCGCATGCTCTGGGCGCTCAAAATTTTGCTTCGACACATGGTCTGAAGAGATTGCCATTCGCCTGTTCTCTTCTATCCTTAGACCAATGCTAGTACGGTTCGCCCGCCTACTTTCCGATTACCCGACGCAAAGCACAAAAGATCGAACGGGTCCAACACGTTGCTACCAGGCTCATCCCGAGTTTACGTGGCTTTGGTTATGAAGACCTGGTGGGAGACACTGGGGCTCTACAATTTGTCCTACCGTCGGGTGCGAGTCGACCTCATTATGACCTACCGAATTCCACATCTTGGTGAGTTCCCTATGCTAAGGCCAATACTGCACTTACGAGGGCCATGCAGCACACGCGGACAAAGATACAAACTTGGCGTGCCGGATATGAAATTTGTTCCCTACCCACTGTGCTTCGAACGGAGAGTGGTAAACATTTGGAACAGTTTGCCCGAACATGTGATTAAGGCAACATCTGTGCAACAGTTCAAAACGTTGTTAGATTTGTATTTTGCCTCTATTCGATTCAGAGAACGACTGCACACTTACGATGATATATCACATTTGTCAATCCAAAATATCGTAAGTTGAATATTTTAAATATTACATGAGAACGACAATGATATTCACGGTTGACAACTTTTATAACGTTTTTCGCCATATTTCGAAAGAGTTGTACATAATCCATTTCTACTTGCTCTATAATACAGTGTTCATATTCATAGTTCGAAGAAAAGCTCGAAGTGACGCACAACCAGTGCTAATCTGTCCATTGCCGCTTGGCACGTATGTAAACTGTCAAAGATTAGGGCATTTTCGTCAGAAAAATCCAAGTCAAAAAGTCGTCCAACTGGGAGCAGATCCGTACCGGCTAAAGTGTCCCATATTAAGATGAATCAGTCACACACTCATCAGTCACGTACGGTATTTTTCACGCAGATGTGTGACTATTATATGCAGACGTCTTAATTCGCATGCAGCTGTTGCACATGGCAGAGACGTGCATGAAAGAGGGTCCTTACCTACAAATTGAGCTTTTTGATCATTATTACATCCGCTGATATGGGTCATCGGATGCTCAAGGCAGAGTCTTCCTATTCCTCTGGTTATCTCTGGGTGAAAGGCTCGTTATATTTAACCGAAGCATATTTGGTCTACATGAGCATCTGTGGTGGTCGATGAACTTCGAGCGCAGGGAGCTGCTCATAGTAACAATTAACTTTAACCCGACTACCACTTTCTGACATAAATGTCACATTGCCGGATACATTATATGTTAACGATTGACTTCAAATAGGTCAGCCTAAATTTTGAAAATTTCCTAGATAGTTTAAAGATGCAATAAAATACACTGAATTGGCGCATGTAATTGGGATGGCGCAATATATATGCAAACCGACGCGCACTTTACCGCCATCAACTCCAGCATAGTTTCACTAGATGTTAACAAAATTTGCATAACACTTCCACGAGGTTTGGATTCTGAGGCCCCTGGCTGCGACCGATAATACGCTAGTAATTTTAAACACATTTGCCGCTGCGAAAACCCACCCATTGCAGAAAGCGTACAATAAATATTTAATGAACTTCGACCATCTGAATCCAACGGAGGGCCATGTGGCTTCGTCTCTGGCACAAGCTTCATCAGGGAAAACCCACTATTCAGAAAATACACAGTAGAGCTAAGTGTTCAACGGAAATGTGCTTCTCATTTGTCAATCATTCGCACTAGTCAGACCATATTGGTTCTAAAAGGAATTCGACAAAATGTCATAGCATCATGGTACGTTTTAGAACAATCTAGTAGTTAATACGGTCAACGACCAATACACATTAATGATTCCATACATTGTTAAAATTTGTGAATACAAGCAAGCGCTTGCCATTCACAGAAAAGCTGTCAACCGCCGCAAAGTCGACTTTGAATATATTAATTGCGTACGCGTTTCGACAACTGCTGCGGTCAGGTTGCGCATACGTACCGGAGAGCTGAGCCCATAATACATAGAAATGAAACGAATTCTTCATTGACGGTGGTTTTCAAATGACCAGGTGCCTCTAACTATTTCCGAATTCACTGTCGTTAAGCTTTTAGCTCTAAAGAATTTTGTATTACGAAGGCCCTATTTTTATCCCAAACTTGAGTGCAGAAAGCCTGATGGGTTTGACAGTCCACACTCCGTGATTCTTAACTCTCCATCCGCCATGTTCTCGCCTGTTGCCGATAACTTGATTATCAGGTCGTGGTCAAGCGATATTTCCTGTTTTATTGGAAACACCTATATATAAAACGGATAAAAAGGTTTGCATTGCCTACAAGCAAGGCATATAATGACTAAGATATTTTATACTAAATTTTGTCATGTTTCGCAGTTGTTTTGGAATATTTTGAAACAACTGTTCAGGTAAACAGCTTTCCAAACGCGTACGCCATAAGCGTTTATAAATGACAGTTCAATTATTACGAATGTGTACGCGGAGGAATGAGTAGCTACAGGGAGGGAAACATGCGAAGCCTGCCTACGTGTTAGTATCGAGTTGGCGAAGCCTTCATTTGGACCAAACATTAGGACCTCCGTAAATAATAATATTCCACATTGTTGGCTGATCACTTTATCAGTGGATCGGTGTAGTTGCTGTTCGCCATCACATCGAGTAGCGTCTTCCTACCAGTGTCGGACGCCGTTTCATGCTGTTGTGGTCTACGCATCGCTTTAGTTATATAAACGAGTCCTCACAGATTAGTCGGAAACACAATGCGAGCGCAAACACTAACGATTATATAAAAATAAAAACAAGCAGCTCCAATCAAAATGTCACAGCTAAGATTACGGCAAACGAATTGATTGCCTCAAGATTTTCTGTGCACATAGCACAGCTTGATGGGCCTTAATTAACAATACATCACTACTTCCAGCACTATCAGATTTTTCTTACGTAATAACACTCTGAACGCTGTCTCAGGATTCACGTAATGACAGGTTGCCATGAGGTGCTTGGTGATAGACAACGCCGGGCTCCGATCATTTCTTAGATCCGTCCCATTTTGTAGCCCAGTCACTTGCCCCAAACAATTTGGCACGTGTTTAGCTACACTTTGTTTCTTTTTTCCGCTTACGTAAATGTCACTGCAACTGCATGTGAACTTAGAAAGAACCTGCTAGACCGAACAACTCACCTGAGGTTGAGGTGACATTTACTTCGGCAGAGCAAAGCATCAGCTAGCTCAGCGGGTAGCCGAATGTTTGCCAAAGTGCTTGGGGCAAGAGATAACGCAATATAATGATACGGATCTGAGCCTGGCAAAATACTGGCTACACGAACTGCTCTATTTTCGAACAATTCGACAGCTTTTATTTCCAAATTGTTAATCACGACTGTCTTTTACCCAATACTGCTTTTCCTTCTGCTTATCTTAGTGACTTTGCTGAAATTGCCATCCTGTAACCGATTTTGTTGTATTATTCAAAGTGCTAGGAAGCCCTTGTGAGCAAAAAGGAAGGGCTTAAATACGGTGAGGAATCTACTTATAATAAAAAATTGTTGATGTTAGCATAGAAAAATTTCCAAAGTTGCAGAATAACATTTCCACTTGCACCGATATCTGGGCTTCCGGTAACTGGAGCAATTTTCCCTGTACATATATTAAACGAATACACAGGAGCTTTCGTATTGAAAAGCACAATGATATTGTATGCCATATTGCTGCAGGCTGGACTTCGATATGAATGGTAACAATTGCTGGTCAATGGACGAAATTTAGTCACGAGGGAGACACTGAAAGTTTGGAAACTGAGCATGAAAGTTTGCTCAGATGTTTAAAAGTTTATCTAAACAGTTAGCTGTCATGTTCGTACAACCATTGAAGTAAAGAAATATTTTAAGTTATTTAACCGGTTTCGGTCCATCACTCCCGTCACCAGCTATTTGAGAGCTACCGGACCAGCACATTATGGAAGGAGGCAAGTGTAAAACGCACATGAATATTACAATACCAAGAAACTATTCCAGTTCATTTCCATTTAATTGGAGGGCACTGTTCGCGTTCTTTTGTGAGCAGTATATATTAATTTCATTTACAATGACTATCAGTTCTGTGTCGATAAGCTCTCTGAAATAGTGAATGAGCGTTTTGATTTCTTAAAAGTCAAGGGAAACAGAATGTCAAACGTGCACGTCTTTTGTTGAATTGCGTTGCTGCACTCTTTTGCACTATGACGTTGGTTGCCTTTTATTTCCAGTAATCGTTAATTCCTTTGTTACCTTTGGTGCCTTGGTTACGGGAATTGTAGCTGGCTTCTTGGCAGCTGGATTAGCAACTCGTAACTTTCGGGCAAAAGCTTGACTGGTGCTAGTAAGTGCAGCACGACGGCTGTTGCTGCATAAATATTCTACTCCATTGGCATCATTTGTATTAAAATTACTGCAGCTTCTATCAGCAACGGTGGCAAAGGTGCAGATTGTAATATCCTTACCTATCACGGTTGTCACTGAGATTGCTATCATAAATTCCAACTGGTAGAACACTGTTTCGGGTGAACTTGCTTTGAATTTTGACAGCTCCTTTGACAAGAGGAGTTGATTGGTCGATTTCTTCTACCTGGGAAAAAGGATAGGACATTTGACACTTGTGAAAACAGCAGACAAATTTCTCTTACGAAGTCTATCAATTAAAATTCCCTAATTTTCATTTGTCGTTATTCGTGCCGAACTTGGCATAAACGCTACATATATTAGCGACACAAATAACTCCAAACATTTTCATTTCACCTAATATATTTTAGAATTTTAGCATGCTAAATGCACAATAAGCAGGAAGATAACTTTTGTAACAAAATAGATTACACCAGTATTTGTGAAACTCACCGGAATGCAAGCCCCAATCCGCTTAGATACCTTAAGAGAAAGTGTTTCCACAGGTTTCAAAAAAGCGATCACAAATGAAATAATGTATCATCATAAAAATAACCAAAACCAAAATTTCCAATAAAGTAATTTCAAGTGCGCTTGTGACGATACTTGTATCGATAGGCAGCACGGCACTTGTCCAAACGCGTGAGCGAGCACTGCCCAAGCTGGTGGCGTCAAGGAAGAACTGGGGCCATTAGCAGCGCCGTTTTGGCTCATATTGCCGAAACACGAAACCAAGTTGATCTAAAACGTGACACCAGGGCAATTTACAGTGTCCCCCAGCATTAATCAAGAGGTTTGCGCATTCATCCACTAGCGACAGCTGAATTGATTTGCATCCGGTTGTTCAAACCTTGCTTTGCACGCAAAAGTAGTTGATCCATTACTTACAGCTTCCCTTACCAGCTAAAACGAACGATGCTGAGGTCGACTTCCACAGATCAAGCTCGGTACCGTACAATCGACCTGTCTGGTCAAAAGTTAAATTTAGCCTTCCTCACTGAACCGTTAAGTAACAATGTAATCTGAGCCAATGGGCCGAATTCTGTTCCTTATTTTACCCTTAAATATGCTTGTAATGGTCTGAAATAAATCATCGAAAAAATGGTTCATCTGTCGTCTCGTGTACTTTTATGATTATAATTGGAATACTTCAATTTAATCTAGGTTAATTTACTTTGGACGGGAACACAATTTACATTCAGAGCAGGTTACTTATGATCGGTTGTGTAAATTATATACGGGATCATATTATTGATGTGGAGAGCGGTAGGAAGTCAGTAGAGCATAGGACATTTGGTAATGTTCTACGTTTCCGCCCAAATTTTGACCGTCAATTCTTCTGGGTTTCTATGTACTCTGGTTCACTTTAGCTTGAACTGTCCGCTATGGGACAACAACAGGAATTACTACGGTACGATTTCACTCTCCCACCAAGGCAAGTTAAGCTTACAGTGATCCGCCCTGATGCAGCTGGTCCAAAAACTCATCATCCAAAGTCCGAGAAACGACAAGCCGGGGACGGACACCTCTTCCCATTTGCTGTCTTCTATAAGGCATAAATCTGTGACACCGCCCCCCAAATACGCTCCTTTCATTCCAAATAGTACGGTTCTTATTAATCCTTCCTGGAATGATTTGCAACCCTTAAGCACCATCCTTGGCCTACTATCACGATTGAATCTATATGTGAATACTCCGGGTATAAAGTCGCAGCGCGGGTTGAAAACATGTATGTTTATTATGCGTTAGGGTGAGGTATGCATTGCTCCACTTCTCTAGCATTGCATTGCTAAATAGTTCATATGTCTCTAACATCGAGCTTAAAGGTTACATAGTGTCGCTGGCGCCAAACGTCCTACATTTATTATAATTAATAGAATATCACTTGGCGTGATAGCTGTTTGATCACAAATGTCTGTTAGCTCAATTGGCTGGCTCTAATCACGTATTGTTATGCAAATGTTTTGCGGTGTTAACTTTGTTGGCGTGATTCTAAAAACAGTTAACCCGAGGAGGTCCTATCAAAAAGATATCACAGACAAAATTGCTCTTTTCGCCTTTGGCCAATCCGTTACGTCGCACACGAACAGAAATGTGCCACCATTGAGTTCCATTCTATACTTAGTGTACCATGTACTAGTTTGGCTTCTACAAGGGCTTTCATTTAAATTTGAGAGCTCAGTAGATGACACCGCTCCAAACACCTCAGTGCTACGAGATACTCACTTTCAAAGCTTAAACTCTGCGCTACCAGGCAGTCCCCGAATCTGAAAAACAAACGAAGCCGATTAAGGAATATAAGACAATTAAACTAAACGGTCGCCCACGTAAAAATGGCATTCACGACGGCATCTGACTCACTTCTATCATATCGATTCCTCCACTTTCGCCATCTGACATAAGCAAAACTAGCAAAACATGGGAGAAAATCGATCCAAGTGGGTGAGCTGTCATTTGGTACCTCAACGTATCAGAGTCGCAATTACTGCCTCTACCTTAGAAAAACAAAGCATCGCGATAGTTATCTGGAACTTTTAACTGCACAAACAACTATTCGATGTCCACGACAACTATAAGAATCGACTTGTATTTCGGACCTTGTAACAACTGATAGTTCAAAGGGAGGCTCTTGCATTTTGCGGCGCAACCGAATACTACCCTATAGCGTACCTGATAATTTAGGATTGTTACGGCGTGATATGGTAGATTACACCTGGGAGAAGAGTTGATTCCATGGAAATGGTCCGGCGAACTCGTGGTTAATAATAGACTCTTTGGCCGCCGAGTACCTCACAGGGAAAGACTGACCGGCTTTCAGATGTTTTCATAAACATTCTAACGGTCGCAAAGCCATCTCATAGTTATTGACATCCAAACTGCGACATTTGCAACTGGTGACCGATCTCATAATGTCCATTTAGCAAATATAAGCAAATCCGAGCAATAAAAATGAATTCATTTTTCAACTGAAGCTTCATGATTTCTAGAGTGCACACGCGAAAAGTCAAAATTGGACAATCCATCTAGCTGTTCTTCAATTGTCGGTTGATTGATCAGGGTGTAATGCACTGCATTGGTGACCGTTTTGCACTCTCCCACTGACCCAAGTAACTTCCAGCGAAGTAACGGTTTTTACTTCAAATGCTTAATGCCTGCTCCCCAATAGTTGCTATAAATGCCAGTATGCCTCCGGCACTATGAGACATGGGATACGGCTATCCTTTATTTCTTCAAATTTCACATCCATTATGTGTGCGAATTGACACGTCCAATTCATCACTGGAGTTACAGTAAGTTGCAAAGAAAACGTTTTTTAAAAGTTAGGAATTTCTAACAGAATTGTATCTATGCTGATCTGTTTTTAAGAAAAATGCTCAGTGCGTATGTTCGCCCCCATGTCGAATATGCAATTCAATCCTGGCATCTGTGGCTGAAACACGACCTTAATGCACTGGAGCAGCCACAACGCCGGGCGTCTAAGAACGTAATTGGAATGCGCAATCGGTCCTACCAGGAGAGGCTGCGACGACTAGGATTGTTCAGTGGAAGCTATCGCAGGCTACGAGGCGACCTGATTATGACATACTTGATTCTGCGAAACCCACATCATGTGTGCAGCCCTTTACTGCAACTCAGCAGCAATACAAATCTGAGGGGCCACGCATTAAAGCTCGCAGAACAATACAGTCGTCTGGAGTGCCGCAGAAATTTCTTTTCCATCCGTGTCTGTCACCCGTGGAATGCTCTTTCTCTGCACCGACAAAACGATATTTATAAGACCGTTTGACGATGTACTAAGCCACTTACACTTTGTTATTTAACACTACGTCTCCGTCCTTCACCTGGAGTTTACCATGGAATTATTTGTTGTTAAATATGGGTGCTGTAAATCTAAGAGGAGCGCAGGACTGCAGCTTAGCAAAAGATAAGTCCTTATTTTCGTATTAAAAGTATTAACTATTTTACTATCCTAATCATCATTATTGTTATGTTGATATCCCCACCAACTATCCAACGGGACTTGTAAAGCAACGCTTCTTAACCCGTATACATTCATTGTTCATTGTTCAAGTTTTAAAAAGACGTTTTCATAAACTTTAGGAATTTCTAACATAATTGTATCTGTGCTGATCTGTTATAATATGGTGAAGTCGGTACACCCTGATTGATGTGTAGAAGAGCCCGACATCGTCATGAATTCTAAAGGAATCCCTATGTTTCTGCTGCTTGCTTGTTCCAACTTGTTTTCTCTACCAAGGTATAATTGGTCCAGTGCCTAACTAGTCTTACGTTTCAAAGAATCCCAGCCGACCTACACCTATGAATACCTGCTGCATTGCACTAGAGGTAAAAGAGCAACTGCTTCCAATGGTCGGCACTGTGATGTGTCTTGGCACTGAATAGAGCAGTGGCTGATGTTGTCCTATATAAAAGTGCACGTTGCATCTTTTGTTTTCTTGGCAGTGGACGGATGTTCGGCATAGCTTCAGACACTTGTAGCATGTTCCATTGGATTTTATGAGATTCCACCCAAGAGAAACCTCTGCAGCCAGAAAACCCTGGCAAGCGGCTAGTTAATGTATGCTACCACAGACTAAACAAGTCCCGTAAATTCGCTTTCGTCCGTTTCGTTTACCATCTGCTCTCGATGCGTTCGCCGCGGAATGTTTTCGGAACGAAACTGAGGAGGCAAATTTACCCAATTCCTTCCTCCAATTGGAGCTTTGTTTACTACAATATCCGCCAGATCCTTGCAGTCGACTTCCGTTCCATCGTAAGTAATGTAGTCAGCTAAACTTGCCCGTCTAACAATTCTGGAATCGATGATCATCTCACCAGGAAGTCGGAGCGTTGTACCGGAGGTAAGCTCGGCAGGAGAGCAGCCGATGTCTTCCTTGCTCGTGTTGCGTATACTGAGCAGTATGATAGGTAAGGCTTCGTACCAGAATGTAGCGCTGGCTGTTAAAGCTGCCTTCAACTGTCTATGGAAACGTTCCACCAAACCATTAGAAGCAGGGTGATATGCGGTAGTGCGTAAGTGGTTGACTCCCATGAGGCGGTTTAAGTCACGAAACAAGGTGGAGGTGAACTGTGGTCCTCTATCGGTGGTAATGGTCGCAGGTACAACAAAGACAGGTGCTTACAATTCAACGAAAGTGTGAGCGACAGTTTCGGTAGAGGTATCACGCAATGAGACTGCATGCGGCCGTTTTGTGAAACGATCAACACAAGTCAATAAGTGCGTAAAACCGTTTGAAGGAGGCAATGGTCCAACTATATCCAGGTGAAAGTGTTTGAAACGCGCGTCTGGAAGTGAGAAAGTTCCTGGAGTGGTAGTGGTATGACGATGAACTTTACTCTTTTGGCATTGAATACAGGATTTTGCCCATTGCCTGATGTCAGTATTCATGTTTGGCCAAATATAGCGATCCGTGATGAGCTTAACGGTAGAACGGATGCTCGGATGGGAGAGGCCATGAAGATGATCGAAAATTTTCCGCCGGTACGACAATGGGACCTATGGACGCGGCTTACCGGTGGAAATGTCACAATGTATTTTCGAATCACAGTGAAGCAAGGGTAACTGGACGAACTTCAGTGCTTTGTTATTGCGAGCAGAGTCGAAATCAGAGTCAGTGATTTGTGCAGCAGCAATGTCCTCTAAGTGGATGGACGATGTCGACAGTTGGTGAATGTCGGTGAGGGATAACGCGTCAGCGACAATGTTGCCTGGCCCCTTGATATAGTGGATGGCAGAGGTAAACTGCGAGATATAATCAAGATGCCTTGTCTCCTGAGGAGAATAGCGATCAGCTGGCGAGTTAAATGCGAACTACTCGCTCAATGGTGGCAATGGAATTTTAGCTCGGCAACGAGATGTATTTGTGATTGTGTGGCATAACATTTTCCAGTTTCAAAGACAACGTATCAACAGAAACGTGTCGTAAACCAGCCAATAAACAAAAAATTATTGATTTAGCCACCACATGACTTTCCTCAAAAATTTCGAGAAATACGCATGTTACCCAGCCGTATGCCTTGGAAGGCGGGAACATAAGGTATTCTCTTATTGCATCCTTTGAACGATCACAGCAATAAGAATTTAACTTAAGTAATCTATGTCACCTGTCGAAGACAAGGCTTCCGATAAAGTATTCAAAAAGCTTAACGAACTTTCAATAAGCAGCATGGTTACAAACAAAATACTCCAAGTAAAACTTAGGTGATTATGCTGGTTGGCAATAGCTCTTCCGTTTATTGTCAAAATAAAAAATAATATTGGTCACCTAAGGCAACAACGTACAGCTGTCTCCAATAAACAGATTCAGCCCTTCATTTCCAACTATTTTTGATCGACTAAGACTTAAAGGCTGTTACTAAACTTCCACCACGTTCCTTTTCAAAGATGCAATTTAGCCGTCTTTAATTCGGTTTTGACCTGCAAAATACGTCTCGAAGTTTCCATCTATATTTCAGCATAAACTATTCTCCTTTAACTGCTAAATTAAACGCTGCACGGGCGTTGCTAAAAGCCATATGAAATATACTTCTACTGCTAATACTTGACCTAGAGCATGAAGCTTTAACACCAAGGACTTGCAAAGTATTTTCCATTTTCCACAGATACTCTGGGGCGATGGTTTATGGAATGCATGATCCACAGCCGTTACCAGATTGCGTTAAACATCCAGTTGGTCTCCAACGACAGTCGTTGTTAATAGCTGCAGTCCACGGCACTCAAGACATCACCACGATTACGGGGAAGCGATAAGTTGTACTGCATGCAGCAATCCCTTTAAAAAGCTTGAGTGAATGCGTTTCTACAGGTTTCAACAAAACAAGGTCGATAATGGTAAAATTTACCCTTACAATTAATCAGAAACAACTATATACAATACCTTAATAATCTGGTTCCGCGAGACACATTGGCAATGTCTATGTCGCTAGCGGCATCAGGGAAAGACTAATATTCAGACAAAAAACAGTAGACCTCTAATTAAGTAACGGGAATGATCTTTACATTTGTCAAATGTTTGCACTAATCAGATCAAAATGGTACAAATAGAAATATGTTAAAATGTCTTGGCTTCGGAGTACATGTAACAACCAGCTATTAGTTAATATGGTCAATAACCAATAGCTATTAATAATGCAACACATTACTAGAAATTTTGTGTATACAAGCAAACGTTTGTAATGCATAGAAAAGCTGGCAACCGCCGCGACGACGGCTTTGAATATAATATTTGCGTACGTGTTGCGACACCTGCAGCGGTCAAACGACGCATGCGTACCAGAAGACCTAGCTCATAAGATGAAGCACTGAGCAAAATTCCTCATTGATGGCGCACTAAAACTGACCAGTTTTCTCTACCTTTTTGACATTTAGTGTCGTTACTATTTTGACAGTAAAGAATGTGTTATTATGAAGGTCCGACGTTTTCGCCCAAACTTCAATGCAACCTATCTGATGCTCTTAACATATTGATTCTCAACTCTTCAGCCGTCGTATTCTTGACCGTTGCCATTAACCTGTTTAACAAGTCGCTGCCAGGAGACTTTCTGATGTTTTATTGGGAAAGCTAATAGGTAAGACTGATAAAAAAAGCATTCATTCCCAAAAATGTAGGCAGTTACAGGCTGATATTTGACACTAATCCTTGTCATGTTTCAGACATTTTGTATATTTTGATACAGGTTTTAAAGTAAACAGATTTATTGACGCTCACACCCCTCGGGTTTATAAAGTACCGTGCAATTGTTACCAAATGTTTACGCAGAGGCATGAATAGCTACATGGAGCGTAACAAGTGAAGCCTGCATTCGGGTTAGTATTGAGTTAGCGAAGCCTTGGTTTAGGTAAAAACGAGTACCTTCAGAAAAATACTAATCATCTGTGTTGTTGGCCAAACACTGCATAAATGGATCGGTATAGTGGTTGTTTGTCATCAGATCGACTCTTATCTTCTGCCAGTGTCGGACGCGATATCATGCTGCTGTGGTTAACATATTAACTTAGTTAGATGGGTATGCCATCACAGATTATTCGGTCGCTCTGTCCAGTTCTAGTATAGTAATAGAACATAAATCGTTTAATTTGTCAATCTGACGACGGCGGGATATTTCAGGAAATATATCCACAATCAGATTTCCATTTGGTCTGCAATGTATTGCATCCATATAAACCTATCCAAATAGGTCAACAGAAGCAATGTTAGGTTGTTTACGTGTTAACATGCCCCATTGATGGCCGACTGAAATATCTGTTAAACTCCATGAGGTTCCTGGGATTTAATTTGAAAACCGTTTTTCACTCCGTGTACTGCACAAACAGTTTATGACGAAACGGATTGTTTAGGATAAGTGCGTTCGAACACTGCATCTGTTATTAGTAGTCACTAATTGCCTTTTCACATGCAGCATAAATCTAAGCTAGAACACAGACTATCTGGCTAAAACCGACAAATTTATTAGAATGACAACATATCCGATTGCTCCAACTCATTGTAAATAAGCTTCTCCCCAATTTTGAGTTCAACAGCACGAAGGCATGTACGGAAGACTGGGAATAAACATAACGTTATGTCATCAGATGAGATTCGCGATAATCATAACAAACTTATTTTATATATCGGTGGCTTAAGCTTGCTAAGTCTACGCCAGACTTGCAAACCCCCTGCAAAATGCATGTATAAGATAAGAGAATATAAGCGTGCCACCAACTCAATGTGAACCGAAATTTGAATGTCTATGTTTACGAAACATTTTCCAATGAGGATTTAGTGGAAACAAATCTTGTGCAGTCGTATGAATTATGGTTATATGTAAACTTCAGCATTGTACGATTCAACAGCAAGCAGATACCATCAGCATTATTCCCATTTGCTAACCCCGGTGCATGTATGGTGCGTTTATTATATCACATCTCTAGAGAATAAAAAGCAAAGCATATTCAGACTGTTTAGGGCATATGCAGATTTCGTTTCATAACTGGATCGCATGCTGTTCAATTATATCAGAGCACTATCAAACGCCAACAACAAATGAGGTAGACCAGTGGATTTAACCAGAGCTCGAAATTATTCCATGAAATTTCCCGATTAATTTCAGTGAAAAAGCAATAGGTTTAATAATGTACTCAACAGATTTCTTCCGAAAAGCAGAGAATCTCATTAAATAACTATCTAAATTTGAACCCGTTTACAATGAGTGGTCGGTCGTGCAAATCGCAGGAGAAACATTTACAACGTTTGCGTACGTGAGCAGTGTGTGAAGAGCGGAAAAATTACGGGGTTAGTATGCTCAATGGCCTGAGCGGGACAACGTGATAGGCAAACAGCGGACATGACACGCGATTGGCATACGAAAGCATACGTTTAGTCCAAAACGTCAATATTGCATGCATCTTACTTATACGTGGATACGTCAATACGGTTTCGATAGTCCGTCTCTGGTCAGCGGAGTTGTCACTTATGCTTTCCCCAGTTTGGTTGCACGGGAAGCACACGCAGCGGGCAAGGCCAAAAGAAAACCTTCCTCATAGTTCGCATACTGTTTGTATTTAAATCGATGTATAGGGCTTTTAAAATACAGATTTCATTGCGCGCGATGGGAAGAAGAGGAAGGTACACCTGTCATCCGTTCGATGAAAACGATCTTATCCTGGAGTGTGCAACGACTCGAAGAACATTGTATCTCTGTTACCGGTAAATTTATCAACATGCAGAAGCGGGATGATAAAAATAAACTTGAATGAGCCCAAAAGAGATCGCAGCGTGTCGCGTCGAACTTGTCTGTCAGATAGCCACGTGCGTTGCTTAGTGGGATTAGAGGAATTGGACCATAAGTCTACCTGGAATACTCTTCGGTTACTACTGAAAGTAGAAGTCCAGGTGGACGTGAGCGTCAGCACAATCGATAGGGATCCAGATCGCGGACTGAGTAATACTGACCAGAGAATACAGTTCATGGAACAGGTTGTCATAGAAGCACATGACTGCGTGACGCTGCAGCACTCTCAACAAATGGTGCAGATTTACGAAATAACTATAGACATGCTTTGCACCTACACAAGCGGTAACCCAGTTGAAAACAACTGGTGTATATTTAATGTTCACTTTCACTGACGTTTGCCTTAAAAGCAATGTGGGGCCACCAAGGTTAGGGTACGTTCTCTCTTTCAGTCTTAATTGTCTCTAGCTCTGCTCAGGTTCGGTCGAGGATAGCAATAATTATTATCAAGTACGATTACGATGGGTTTTCGTTACAGTGGTTTGACCACGTTTTGTTAAGCGCCCGTGCGGTGGTACATTGAGAGGCACTGTCACCGAGTCTGATCTACCTGGAGAGAATATCTGCCTCGCAAGCAGATGATCCTGAGCATATCCAACTCGGATGAAATGACTGATTATGATACATGTATTTACCATCTTTCCGGATACTAATACTCTTGCTTATGCTTCTAGCGATTCCTCTGATCGCTTCTCACCTAGAGAAATTTGTCAGTTAGATTATATTTCACTGTTTGTCACCGACATTCGACACATTGATGCAGCTCACAGTGATTTAGTCGACGCATTATCCGGCACTGATCTTCACGAGGTTTCGCGCCAAGCAATCAAGCCAGAATACATCTCTGCCCATCAAGAACAACATTCTGTTTTCAAGCAGTTGAATTCAAGTTCCCCTAATAAACTTTCTCAACTGCTTGTTCTCAAAAGGGCAAGCGAATTTACTGCGATTTATCTCATGGAAAGCTTAGAACATTCGTTCCGCAACAGTACAAAATATTTGTTTTTCACTGCTTGTATAGAATCTCCCATCATTCGGATTATGGGTCAATATAACTGGCCTTGAATGCGCCCTGATATGCAGCAGTGGGCGAAAAATTGTATTACCCGTCAGAATAGCAAGTTATGACGCCGCATGACTACTGTTCCTGAAATCTGCTGTCTGCCCGACGCTCGATTAAGGCATGTCCATATCGACATCGTTGGACCACTACCGCCATCCAATGGCTTTATTTACGTGTTGACATATGCCTCCGCTTTACACGTTGGGCACACGCCGTGCCGCCGACAGAAGTCTCAGCTGAGACAGTGCACACTATTTAAACGAGACTTGGATATTCGTGTTTGACACTGGGCTACTATCAAAACGGATAGAGGGCACCAATTTAATTCTGCACTGATTCGCGACCTCATCCGGATGCTTGGTTTTACCCGTTTGCACGCAACAGCATATCATTCGGCTGCTAACCATTTAGTCGAGTATTTTCACCGCCAACTCAAAGCCACATTTAATGTGACGCAATGCAATACCTATTGGTCAGAGCGTTCACCGATAATACCGCTCGGCATCGGCATTACTATGAAGGAAGCTGTCGATCTTTGCCTAATGGAAGTAGTCATCGATTTAACAATGAGACTTCCTAGAGAATTAGTACTAGACTCCACGGTCACCGGTGAAGTCGATCCTACGTCATGTGTTGCACGACTGGAACAATAATTCGCAAGCATTTGATACCACTTTACGAAGACCCTTACAAATTCCTCGCTTACAAACAGATGCATTTTGTATTGGTGGTTCCAAAGTACCTGCCAGTATGGAACGCTCAAAATCAGCCTATCTCTAATTCCAGTTACCGCAACAGATACCCGGCATTGACGATGAAAAACACCAGGACAGTGGACTCCTCGCAACCAACTCATGTGCGGCTCAGGTGCGCCCTCTTCACCAAAACCAGTACTTGTCACAAAAGCAGACCCACAAAGCCTAAAGGTTTTGGACTTGCAATTATTTTCTTCTAAACTAGCTACTCAGGTCAGATGGCACATATCGAGCGTTCATTTTATTGACTCAAGCTCCAGGGTGGCGGGCATTCGGTAGCTGCAACGCGTTTCCCTGGCATTACATGCAAACTGATATCCAGAGAAGTGCACAGCACGGCACTCAATGGCGAACGCCTTATCTGCACTAACGGGTGTCCGCAGTCCCTAAGAATAAACTGTCCATAATGCGACCATACAAAGGCAACCAAAATGACAGGAGGTTCCGACACTGTAACCATCAATCTATGAACATTTATTATGACGCAAAGCTTGTACTTTTGCATAAAGGACACAAGTTGCTATTTATGTCTAAACTGAGCGAACCAGACTCTCGATTTACAGCTTCAATCAGTTACCCGTCTCGCTGTACTTTTGGCAGCGATTACTTTGTTAGAACTAGACGAACAGTGCCCACAAAGGTTTTAGAGCACATTCCTCGAAACCTGGTTGCGAATAGTCAAACGCTGCCTGCCATTTCGACATTCAGACCCAAACTTGACTGCCCCAGCATTGAAAACCCTCGTGAATCGTTAAGCAGCAGCGCGTTGCCCGCATGCATCAGGACACTGAGGCGTCTGCAATTAGCGGCTGAAACCAAGTTTGCGGAAACAGTGAGTTTCTCGCTTGTCGCGCGCTGCATTGATGAGGCTGCTGGCCACAATCATATAGGTGGAGTGCCAGCAAGCATCAGATGAACTTTGGCCGTAGCACACTTTGATGGATGGACTCAGCCGTGTCGTACTCATTGATCATACAGCAAATCATCGATACGTATGGCAACCAGTATCTATGATATACGCTCGTTATCGTGTAACATTTTGCACACGTTTGATGGAACGGCGTGTAACATGGTTTCGCAATACCCGTAGCTAACAATGTATTATTATTATACACGTTAGCTAGAGGTGGGGAGCAACTCAGCTACTCTGCCGCAATGCAAAAATAAAAGGAAAATAAATAAAACATTTGCATGCCAGCTGAGCTACCAGCTACGGTTAGGCGTCGTTCCGGTAAGCTACCAGCCGGCTGCTAGACAAAAAGAAAAATTATTATGTTTTACGTTACGAAATGAGATCGTAGGTGGAGGAGGAGGTTAAAAATTGTATGGAGGGACGAAGAAACGCATAGCATGAACGCCACTGAGGTCCGCAGCTAAAAAGTACCATATAACAGGCACTTAACAACACGTGGTCAAACCACTGTAACGAAAACCCATCGTAATCGTACTTGACAATAATTATTGCTATCCTAGACCGAACCTGCGCAGAGCTAGAAACAATTCCGACTGAAAGAAAGAACGTACCTTAACCGTGGTGGCCCCACATTGTTTTTAAGGCAAACATCAGTGAATGTTAACATTAAATATACATCAGTTGTTTTTAACTGGGTTACAGCTTGTGTAGATGCAAAGCATGTCTTTGTTATTCTCTAGATCTGCACCATTTGTTGAGAGTGCTGCAGCGTCACGCAGGCATGTGCTTCTGTGACAACCTGCTCCATTAACTGCATCCTCTAGTCAGTATTGCTCAGTCCGCTATCAGGATCCTGTCGGATCATTTTGGAATATCGCCGCACAACTTTTTAAAAAGAAGGCATTAATGATACTCCCTATGTCTTCAAGTGGGTTTAGTTGCGATGCTTATGCCGCCATTCGTAAAATACTTTCTGAGCTGTACGGCTCCACCCGCCAGATACATTCCAGATCGGTGTAACTGGTTCGTCTCATCTAACCATACCGCTCGCTGTGCTTCTGCCTCGAAGTTCAACAAATAAAACTTGTAGGTTTTCCTTAGACTTTCGTTTCCAACGTATTCATGGATTCCGACATTTCATGTAATTTCTTCGTCGTCATAATGCGAAAGCCTAGGTAGCGTGCTATTTTGCTGACGCTCACGTCCACCTGGAATTCCAATTACAGTAGTAACCGAAGAGTATTCCAGGTGGATATAGGTTCCAATTCCTTTATATTCCAATAAGCAACGGACGTGGTTATCTGACGTACAAGTTCGACGAGACACGCTGCGATCTCTTTTGGGCTCATTTGATTTTATTGTTCTAATCCAGCTTATGCATGTTGTTAAATTTACCGGTAACAGAGATACCATGTTCTTCGAGTCGTTTGCACACTTCAGGGTAAGAGCCTTTTCATCGGACGAATGATAGGTGTACCTTACTCTTCTTCCCATCGCGCGTAACAGGATCTGTAATTTAAAAACCCTATACATCGATTGAAATACAAACGTAATATGTGAACTATGAGAAAGGTTTTCATTTGGCCTTGCCCGCTGCCTGCGCTCCCCGTGCAGCCAAACTGGGGAAAGCTTAAGGGACAACTCCGCTGACCAGAGACGAATTATCGAAACCGTATTGACGTATCCACATATAAGTAAGACGCATGCAATCTTGACGTTGTGAAATGAACTTATGCTTCCGTATGCCAAGCGCGTGTCATGTCCGCTGTTTGCCTATCACGTTGTCCCGCTCAGGCCATTGAGCATACTAACCCCGTAATTTTTCCGCTCCGCATACACTGCTCACGTACGTATACGTGGGCAAAGTTTCTCTTGCGAATTTCACAACTGACCACTTATTGTAAACGGGTTCAACTTTAGATAGTTATTTAATGAGATTCTATGCAGTACATTATTAAACCTATTGCTTTTACACTAAAAAATATTTCGGGGGAATATATAGTTTCCTGGTTGTGTCTTACGAACGGCGGCCAGCGTGCTAAAACCGGATTATTTCGCTAACTACAATTTGATCACTATATTTTTTGAATGCTTGGTATACTGCTTTTCTTTACTCTTGTTAAATTATTTTTAAATGTTTTTAACCCACAGAACTTCTGAGTACATTTTTATGCTGCTGTAATCGGTGATTATGTTTTTTGGTTGTTTTTTGCTTTTGCGGATATTTTTAAATAGAATTATTTGCTATATTTTCGAGCTGAGCTTTGCCTTTTGTTCAAATTGCTTCGTATCTGACTAATGATGGAAAGTCCTCTTGGGATTTCCTTTTATTATATATGGATATATTTATTTTTCTCAATAATACATTCGGTTTTATATGGGGTCGTACAATTATAAAATTAACACATTTTTAATTGCAAAACAGTTTCGCAATATTAATTTATTATATTTCTTCAGCAGTTCTTCCATGATATACTGAATATATCGTGCAAAACGTTTGTTTTATTGCAGTTATTTAGCATGCATTAATCCGTGAACATGTTTCTTGTTTGGACATAAAAACCTTTCATGCAGCTTAACTTGTAATAATTTGATTTATTCCTTTTAAACTTTCCATTTCACCGTTTGTAATATCCCGTCTTACCTTTGTTTGTATACATGGTGGTTTTATGCAACATTTAGTTGTACGCGTCACATTTCATGATTAATTTCAACGGGATAGTAAAGCGACATTAAACCCTGGAGCTGTGCATATACGTCTTTGGCTTGAATAAATGTGATATCTTTTCTTCACTGGCACAGTTAAATAACGAAGGATAATTAAAACGTAGCCCAAATTAAATATTTTATTTCGAGCTTGAATTTTCCTGTTAACCAACTGGTCTTGACTATGTGGAAGCTAACCTATGAAGCGTGCATAGCTCGACAGCTCAACGGTGAGGCAATTGTCCGCAAGTAATTCAAAGTACACTTAATTGTACTCAATTCTTTTAATCTTTTGTGTGCTTTTCAAACTGTACGATTTAGTACACTTATATTTTGGTTAATAAAACTGGGCAAATAACATTTTGTCAAATTTCGTGTTATATTATCTATATAAATACTAAAATGCGATCAAGTGAAGTATCTATACAGACGAAAATCATGATAATTACAAATGAATAGTACAGTGTTGATAAGCTGCATTTTTGTATAACATATCCCACATCTTTATTCTATGAACTCACCAGATTTCACTAAAAATATTGTACGGGTAATAAGGCACTTTATGGATGTTAGACGAAGCTGGATGGCTTCAGCTGACAACATGTATTGGTAATCGCTTCTGTCATTATTTACGGCTGATTCGACTTCGTGTATGGCACGCGGGATATATAGACTGCTGCTTAGTTTATTCACCCGGACCTACGCGAAACTTAGATTAACGTTAGTTAATACGATTAGTTAGTTGATTATCCAATATTTCATTTTGGGTGCCCTTATACTTCTAAAAATAATTTGATGCAATTGGGTATCATTACTTATATTATCTAGCGCCTCGATTTCCGGAAGTTCCAATGCGTTTTTAAATAAACAACATGTTCATCCAAGCTTAAGTCGCTGAAAACAGTACGGTTTGATTGTTAGCAAGCTTGCCAAAATCAAGAATGCGAGAGGCGATGTAAGTCGGTGAAGCCATTCCAGTTCATTATAACCAAATAAACCAACAAACATTTTACTTAATTAGGCCAATTCATACTAATCAGTGATTTAACAATTTTTTACATTGCATTGAGTGGCCATTGCAGTGATTTATAAATCTTAACTTTACCACAATTAATTTTAAGTAGGTAGGCATATTAGAACTAAATTAGAAGTAGTAACATCAATAGTATGCACCTTTCTCACGGCACAGCATTACATGTTACTCTTACGTAAGGCAATATCTAGGTCGGATAAAAATTAGAAAAACGGAAAAAGCTTGACTCGGCCAATATAAATTACTAACGGCAGGCCTAATTGCATTTTTCACACAGATATCAAAACGGTCGGGCATAAAAGCATAACAATCATAACAAACTAGAATACTGCATGGAGCTATGCACCATAGTAATTAAAAATGTCTTAAAGACAGTGCACAGGAAGTTCCGATACATGGTGCATGGGAGAACCAGATCAGTAACTGAAAAAATGGGTTTATTTTTGGCATGCGGGCAACATCTTTTATGTGCATTTAAGCGGAAATTAATCTTACAAGATGTTTGCAGTACGTAATAATTGTTAAAATATAAATTATTATGCATTACCTAATTGTACTAATTGACAGTTGCACTTAATAATCTATTTGGTATAATATTACAATGTACATCTTCAAGAAGGGTAAATTGCGTATTTCAATATATATAGCACCCATTTGCAATACATTAAGTCTGTTTGGTGTAAACATGCTAGCACGCATTTTGCAGTGACCCATATTGCCGAAATCGTTATGTGACTGTTCATTAATTTAGAACGCATAACTAAGTTCCAACTGTTTTATTTGCTCTACATTTGCATTGTAATTACGAAAGTGCATCTAGAAGATGAATTACTCTGTACACTAAAATAAAACATATTCATTTAGTGTTGGCTGTTGGTAGTCTCCCTGAATTGAGCTCGTGTGTAATACTCTTCCTGAAGCGCTTAAACTCATGCACACAGCATTTGACTGTGCCATGTGAAGTGGCGCTGTTGTGCGGTTCATCGAGCACATCTTGGTTGACTTTAGTCGATAACAGTCCTTATAGATGGAACTATTTGGTCAATGCACAATGTGCCGATTGCTCCATTTTTTACCAAACTGCGGACTTGTTTAATTCAAGAACCTGCTAAAATATAAATAAAAAGTTTAGAATTAGTATTTGCATAAAAGGAATAAGTAGAACCGCTAGATTATAAAATTGAAGATCGGTTGGCCTGGCTATCTGATTCATTTGCCGGTTTTCAAAACTTTCCTACAACATATGTATACGGTCCTCTAGCTTTCGCTTGAAGTACCCATAATCTATCAAATATTATTGGTCACTTATCACAATTCCATCACTTTAAACTCCCCTTTGGCTAAAATGGGTGTAGATAAAAATACTTTTACTTCCTATTTTAAGCGAGACCGCATTTACAACATTAATTTTATTGATAATTGGTAATACACAATATCAATTCGACGTTTTAAAATTATTTAAGAGAGAATAAATTTCATTGTAAAAGACAACTAATTAAAATATTGCTGAACTCGGCAGTCTCACTTCGCAATCACTAGAGATGTGGATACAACATGCTGATTTCAAAAAGGGAACGCAAAAGTTTCACATTTACGAATCGGTTAATGAACTGAAATGGGATCATTTGCAGACGAAAATATGTTATTTAATGTTTACACGAATTGCAGACTAGCCGTAATCTCTCAGTCAATGTGCCAGCGATTGTGGTGATAAACTGGAAGTCGTTCATGAATTCAACTACCTGGGCAGCTATATTAGCGTGCCGTGGGATCGAGACGAGGTTATCAACCGTAGAGCAAAAGCTCGAACTGGTTTTGCCAATCTCCGCCACCTGTGGCGCAGACGCGACATTACTCTGGTCCTAAATGGCAGAGTTTATAACGCAACTGCCCGTTCAACTATGTTATATGATTGTGAAACCTGGCATATCAAGTCGACAGACTACAAGATGCCCGTCACATTCTACCATCGCTGCCTTCGCAGCTTAGCTCATGTCTGGTAGAAGACTCGCGTAAGTAATCAGCGTGTTCGGCGTCGCGTATTTGGTGCAGGAAGAGCGAGTGAACCGCTCAGCACAACTATATCACGCACCAGGCTCCGTTGGCTGGCCCACATGTTGCGCATGCCAGCACACTGACTTCCGCGATATGCATTAGTTACGCGCCGGGGGTGCAGTTGGAAGAGGATTAGGGGACGCCAAGCGATGACTCGGTAGAGAGAGATAAAAACCCTCACTTCGCAGTTGGCGTCGGTTGATTAATCCCAACTGCCTGTCTGGTGTCCTAAGGACGATGAGCACGTACGGTTGGACACACTTGCTGGCATGGTTGGAGCCGGCCCCAGTGGCGTTTGTATTGCAAGTTCTTTTGTCCATCACCCTCCTGTTTAGCCTCCCCTCCAATCATGATCGCATTCGTTAGGGATAATATAACATTTTGCGGAACGATAGCCGGTTAGTAATTCTTCGGAACGAGGTCCATTCTTTACTGGGGACTCAGCTGGCGTACCACTGTTCTTTTTTCCCATGTCCTTTGTATTAGGGCAAATAGCTGGGGAATTTTCCACATGCAGCTATGGTTTATAGTGACTTGTGTGTAACATCACAGTTTTGCTGCAGTCAAAGGAACTCTATTTCACTACGAACGTTTTCACAAAGTGACACACAAAATATTGACAAAATCTTGGGCAGCTTTTATATTAAATTTGCATATCAACATGGTAACCTGTCATAGTAATTCTGTCCATCAGATGCTCAGTGAATCAGCTCTAATTTTACTTGCAACATGTTTTCGCTCCACAAGCCATAAATAGTCGATGACTGAAGCACTAGATGGCGAAGAAAAACTACTTAACTGCGCGCTTTGTTCCTTCTGACCTAAGGACTTATTCAGTTCCTTAATAAATACGACATTTGAAAGAATGGCAAGGTGCAGTTTGATATAGTGAGTGCAAGTTGTGAAAAGCTTATGCGACATTAACAATTTCGCATTCTTTGAGCAGGGTATGAAGCAAAATATACGCACATTCGCTTTCTACATATCTGGGTTTTCTATCAACGTTCGCTTAACCGTGTTATTTATATTGCATTATAATAAATTTATTTCTAGAATTGTAAAGGTAGCACGTGAACTGAATGTTTGATTTCGTTTAAATCGGTATACGTCTATACAGCTAGTCCAATATACTGTGAGCAATGTACGGAACTGCAATATTTCGATTTTAAATTAATTGTGAAGTTCGACTTGTTAAATTAAGCGGCAGCAGCTAACTATAGTGTATCAAAATGTACAAAAGAAGTGGTAAGTGTATATCTAAATAAATTTTGTGAGAGTAATCTTGTTTGCAAATGAAACGAAGTATTTAGTTGAACACATGTGATCATATATATATATATAATTTCATTTTCTTTGGTATCCACAAACTTTTCGAGGTTATTTAAGCTAACAGGATTAAATCTTCGTTCGTCTGAGAATATATTATAGGTCATTGACTGATTGAACTGCGAGTAACGAGAGGCAGATACAATATAGTAAAGTGCACAATTAGTGGTTAGTTCTTAAGTTCACAACAAACAAACCATAAACCTTTAATTTTCCACATAGCGATAAATAAAGTTATATTATTGCATAGTTTCTGCTCCGCTCTTGGGAGTAGATTGCTTATCTGATTATCAGGTACTAAAGTGAAATGACGCTGCGTTTGAAAATGATTATAAAGAAGTATTTGTCATATAATTGTTAGAAAGTATTCAGAAAAATTCCTTAATTATAAACAACAGGGAGGACTTTTACCTTGTACTCACTATTAGCTAAATCTACAACCAGGTTTCTAATGTCGCTAGCACATGGCAATGCGAGAAACAGGTAAAGCATCTTCCGAAGGCATTTATTTTCTAAATCTGTCAAAATCTGGACACACTTATATAGTCTTGTAATATAGGAATTTAACCGCTCTTTTCACAAAATATAGAAAAGTGTTCCTGTTAAGTTGTTAGGTAGAAGATTTATAACACGAATGGTAAAGTATGTTTTTTCTTTAAACTAACTCAGTGAACAATTTCACAATCTTGTGAAAGGGAATTTAACATAGCCCAATAATTGGCTATATGAATAACGACAGGGGAAAGGTGATTAATTTTATGCTATTTGTCAAACCGTATTTCCTTAGAGTTTGCACAAATTTTGGTACAGAAATTCTGCTTATGACGGATAAGAACCGCCCTACTTGCTATCAACTTATATAAATTATTGCTTTCATTTTGCAAGGAACGATCGCAAAATGCATTGACGGAATTCCCATTTGCCGTTTGTGTCCAAATATTTTGTTTCATCCAGTGCTAGGCATCAGGATAGAAGTAAATTATTTTCAAAAACCACTGGTTATGGACGCATAGTTTAATTATTTTTTGCACGCTAGCCAAACGCGCTTCTGCTCATGGAATTTTATATTATTAGACAATTATTCAAGGATAACTGCTTCGTATATCATGGAAAAACCGATATCTATGTTGAAGCTTTATCATGCAAAGTGGATCAAATTTACATATTAATCTTCATGCATTAGCTAATATTTTGCGAGTATAGTTAGTTTAATAAATGTCACTTTGTAAAAATGCATAAAGGAACTGCAGTTAGCTAACAAAACATATTTGTCTTAAAAAATACTAGCTTTTTCTGTCTATCACAAGAATTGGTTGCGTTTCTACTTCATCCAAATTATGCTATCAGTCAAAGTAACAGGTAAAAGTGAATTCGATCTTAGCACCGGAATTTATTTCGCTGTGGCCTCGCGTACTTTAAGTTAGAGCAACTAGATCTTCAACAAGGTTCTGCCTTCGAAGTAATTTCAATGGTGTAATAAATAATTCTGATTTCACAAATGTAAAATGATGCTGCATTTTGCCACCCAATGTGCATTAATATATATCCGATAAAGAATGCTCAATAAAGGTTAACATGTGATGGCACCTGGGGATTCAGACGTAGTTTCAAATTTTCCAGGCTCTACTCAATCAAAGCCACTTGTTTCATGTTTGTGGACTCTAGAAAACGTCACCGTTGCATCAAAACTGTACATACCCCAAACATTTCGTATCACAATAAGCCATTTCAGAAGAAATGTCTAACATTTATTTAC
>CALYDF020002730.1:0-31928 GCA_944474145.2 Dicrocoelium dendriticum | reverse complement strand
AACCATTTTATGTGGACCAAAGCTCCTCCGGCGCAACAAATTTATGTCTATTCAATTACACCATGTTTTACCGATAGACAGTTTCCGTCGAATTAAACATACTAGGGATTTTCTTACGTCATGTTTTGCAAATTAAAAACGATATCCTACAAATGCCTGAAGACCAAAATACCGTAATTCAAGTTAAAGGAACTCGTTACTACATAGGTATCGCATTAGACAAGCCGGTAGGACGGATCGATCATTCTACCCATAAATACCTTTAACGGATACGATCATGTTTTATGCAACTGAAGAAGTTACGTTGCTTAAAACTTTTAGACTCTTCAGTATATTTGATTTAGTTTATAGGGAGTGAATAAGCCATAAGGCATTGCGTGCGAATCTTTAAATGTTGTTACGGTAACTAAGACAGTTGGTTGAAATAGTGAATAAATACACTTGCCTACAAGCAAAAAGTAAAGTAAAACTGCCAAGCTTTACTTTGGGGATTTGGTTGACATTCTCGAAACGCGTCTTAAGGTACTTATTGTTGGTTCTGACAAGGTAAACACAGCAAAGCGATACGGAATCCACATGCCGTATCTGTCCAAGTAAACACGTAACATGCGGAGTAAGAATTGTAATTATTTTCTGCTGACGGACCCGTTCTGCAGTGTGATGAAATGCATTACATTATTCAAACTATTATAAGTTTTACTGTCTCAAATTTGAATAACAAAAATTCTACGTTTTATTGTTTTCGTCCAAGTTGCCTACAAGCTAGGGAGCAAAGACTGGTCTGAAACCGTACCAGCCACATTTCTCACTATTGAGGATTGTCAGTGGTGCGCATTCCCCTGGTCAACTAATGAGGATCAAACACGCGATCACTAGAAGCAAGTGCCAACTTGCAAATAGCTTAGGCAACAGAGTCATGGGGGACATCGGCTAGGCTACACAATTTGCAAGCTAATTGGGATAAAGCACAACTTATCTTCCACAGCCAAGCATCTGGGAAGAAAACATTACTATTAAATTCTCTCTATTAATTCTCACTATAAATTGTAGCATATCACAACTTCAAATGCATGGACGTAGCTTTTGGTGAGAGCAATTCACGACATTTTCATCTGCTAAGATAGCTACTTGCGTGTCCGTGGAAGATAGGAAATGCGCACTACTGACGAGTTCTAGTAAGGAAAAAAGCTTCTGGTGATTTTCCGGACTTGGCTGTGCTATGTAACTTGTGGATAGCCGGGAAGAAAACAGCGTAATTAACATCCTTCTACTATTTAATAATTTAAACGAAGTATCGTCCATTTTCAATGCTAGTGACGTAGCTTTCAGTAACAGGACGACATGACATTCTGAGGCTCGCCACTGTCATCTGCTGGTAGATATCTGCTTAGCAAAGAATGATAGGTCGTGCTAAATCACAGTTGGCTTACAAATAGTTTAGCTCAGCTGACGTCCCTTATGGCTCAGTGGCCAAAACCACTGGCTAGTTGGCAAATGTCTCTAACGGTCCTCGTTTTGATCCCCAGTCGGAAACCGAGGGAATGTATAACACTGACGAGTCCCAGTAGGGCGAAAGGTGGCTAGCGCTTTTAAGAACCAAGCTGTGTTATGTAGCTTGTGAAGTAACGGGATGAACGCCTCAAAATAAGGTAACTACAATCTCGCTACCCGTGAGCAATATAAAATTATATAGGGTTTCCTAATTTCATATGCTATGAATATAGCGTCCACCGAGTGGAAGTCATCACAACGAAGGCTATCCACTGTCAGTGTCAGTGGAAAATATTTAGTGCTTTATCTTATTTAGCTTTCAACTTATATAGGCCGGTAATTGTTCCCCAATGTTCAATGATTTAAGTTGCTGGATAATTGGCATCTACATCTAGCGGTCATGGATTCGATCCCCAGTAGTGAACCGATGGAGTAAGCACTGGCCCCAAATCGAGTAATAAATTTCGTGCTTTTTCGGACTAGGCTATTTCAGGTAACAAGTGCGCAGCTAAGACGGAATAAATACCACGAAAATGTTGCAACTGTTCAACTCGGCAAGATAGCTGCAACCAATTTACAACTACCATTTCGTTTTAAATATATATTACATTTATAGTCTGAGCACAAAGCAGCTACGATGGAAATTCCAAGCTGGTTAATGTGCTTTAAGCAATAATTCAAATTTATTCACATATATCTAATGTTTAGTATCCTGTATTTATTGCACTAAGTTAAAAGGTACGTAGATAGTGCAAAAACCTGCCAACATCTGTCCTCTTATATGCCGGAAATAAATATCCACAGGGTATGCTGGATTATATCCGTAAAGTACCGTGTAAGGGCTGTCTATTCCAAGCTTTGGGAGTGCTGGAACACTGCATTGGCGGGAGTGATCGCACTTCGTCTCAACAAGCCTCTATTGTGTTAGCATAAAACATTTGTCGAATACTTGGTACTAGTAAGGCCAGTTGTCAAATAGGCAGCCGCCGTGCGAAATGCTCACCAATTTTGTGGACAATTTTGTACCATGAAATTAGAGTAAAATTATCCAAAAATGACATCACCATAAATTAATTATATGCTTTGATGTTGGACTGAAGAATAATAACCGAAATATAACTTGTATACGTGACCATTTTTCATGACTGAAAAGAAATCATACGCCAATTAAAACTGTTATGAAGGTCCAACGTCTCATTATATCCACATGCTTAAACGAGGGAATGCAACAAGTGTCACTTCAGAGACGTTCACGTGTTTCGATTAGCCCTCCAACTCGTGAGACAATGACAACTTTACTAGCCATTTTATCTCATAAAAAATCATTCATTCTGGCCAACCTCCCTGCAATCATAAAACAGTCCACCTTTGTTTACCTGAAAAATGCTGATTTCCATTTCAGCCTCCGCATCTTCCATTATACACATTTCACAATGTAACATTGGCATATTTGCATAGTACCACTTCAGTAGCTCCTAGGAGTTGCTCAGACAAATCATTGGCGCCATCAGTGTATAAAAGTAACGCTGTATTGCGTTGTACTTGCTTTTATCCGGGCCGGTAAAATTGCCCACGCGAAATACCTGCATTTTTTGTTCTGTGTGATTAGGTAGTTGTGTGTGTGATCACGTTCGGTCAAGAAGCCAGTTCAAGTCGCGAATAGTAACCATGTTGCGTCTAAACCTCACAAATGGTACAATTGCGAATTTTGTCAGTTATTTTGTCGTACATGAAATATGTCCAAGCCACTTTTGTTTGGCCGACTAGAAGCGTTGATACCAGATCGTCAGAGCGTGGCGTATAAAGAAGGCAGTAATTAAAAAAATGGCGATTGTTTTCTTCTAGCCATGACGATTACGTGCAGTGAATTTATGTTGCTGTTTCAACAACAGCTTAAATTTATATCCGCCCAATACAAAACATTTCCCTTTTTCCATGGAGGCAGATTTCACTAGGTGCTCTAAATCATTTGTTAATATCCCAGGCAGTACCTCGGAGTTCCTGTACCATCCTACCGCACATTTCACCGATTATTCCTGTAAGTGGTAAAATTTTCACGCACCGTTGACATGGTTTATTAACAAGACGCGTGGAAGGTTTGGCTTCTACTGTGTAAACCTGTCACAGTCATTGTAACAAATTCACCTTGCCAAATAACCCCCATGCCGTAAACTATGTTGAGACGAACAGTAAACATTTGCAAACAGTCCTCGCTGTTCAACACCCGGTTTCTACAGCTGCAGCTGGCCAAGGGTGACGTCGATGATTTCCTCACGTATGCTGGCATATTAAATCAGGAATGTGAGCGTTTCCAAATTAGCTCCCGCGCAGAGGAACAGTATTATTATCTTGATTTTATTTCTTTTTTCCAATCTACCTACGCTGTTGACGTGCAAAAGCGCCTTACGCCCAACTTGCAGCAGGACTACCTAAAACATTTAACGATTTGGTCGAGTAGTGTCCAAGGTTGGTCAATCAGAAACACGAAGCTGTGCATATTCCGAATCAGCAAGCACATTGTCTGGTCTAGTGAGTTGCAGCACCAATGCCGCATTCTTCTTTGCGACCTACCTAACCCGACGGAGCGTAGTTCGCACCCTATCCGTGAGAATTCTGCGGTGCCAGGCACTTCCACCGCGACTACAACTTCCGCCGGCGCCGATGACTGTGTTGTGGCAGATCGGGACAGCATGATGGTAACCACAATCCTACGACGTACGAGGAGAACAATTCTGGGCTGGCCCAAACCCGCGTTCAAACGATGAGGTTACGATTACAGGTACGCCTAAAACTGGTCTTGTTGGCATCTTCAACAACTTGCTTGCCACCTTCCAAGGTAAGGCTGCTATAACAATGTTCTTCAACGTCTTGATTTTGAGCAGCCTGTTTGATTGTAGTTGGACACTACTTTATATCGCACGGTCATCTCTGAGAAACTCAGGTGATCCCTTGACAAACCACCACTAAGCACAACACTTGAAACCGCAACCAGTTCCTGTGGTGGCCGCGTGCAGCTAACTGCGCAGCTGCAGTGCACCGTCTCCTTTCGAGGTGTCACGTTCGACAGGATCTGCTACATCACAAAAGCAAAGCCCAAGCTGCTTGATCTCGATTGGCTTTGTCAAAATGGCTTGGCAAATCTACCACTTCGTGCCATTTGTAACGCCGTACTATATATCGCAGTACTAATTGACCTAACCTACGTCATCATCTGAGAGTTAGCACAAGTGTTCGAGGATGGTGTTGAGCGCTGTACACGCACTTGCGCTTTGTTACTGTTCGCTCCCGGAGCTAAACCGTGATACCGCCAAAAGGGTCAGTCGCTGACGCAACCGTACCATTAGTCGATGCTGAACACAAAATATTGAAATGTATGCAAGTCCTGGTACCCAAGTTTTACTTTGCCTGGGCAGCCCCGATTACTGTAGTCAAGAAATCGTGTAGGTCCTTTTGTATCTGTAGCGATTTCTTCATTAGTTTCAAGGATGTGCTAGAGCCACACTGCTACCCAACGCCACCTCCAGCCAACTTGTTCACGATTCATATTGATGACACGCGCTTCGCGAAACTCCACATGGCAGATGCCTACCTACAGATCGAAGTTTCGCTTGCATCACAAGAGCTTCTGTCGATCAGCACCGCGGTCTGGTCCTCTACACCAGACCGGCGTTTGGTGTCAAGACGACCTTAGCCATTTTCTAAAAGACGAGGGGATTTACGATCGATGGCATTCCGACTATAGTAGGGTACTTGAAATATATTTTCATTATTGGTCGCACAACAGAAGAACTGCGAGAACGCCGAATCTCCGTCTTTGAAGGAACGCAGGAATATAGCTTCCGCCTAGAAGGCTGATAAATGTCAAATCTTCATTCGTTCGATCAAGTATCACGGCTTTGTCTTCAATACCATCAGCCTTCGTCTTGGCTCCCATATTTTCGCGTTAATAAACAGATGCTGTCGTTAAAATATGTTTTAAGACTGCGGTCCTTACTTGACCACAACAGCGAATACAGTGTTTTCTTATCATCGCTACCCCATGAACGGGCCTAGTCAAATCGATTGCTGCAAAAGGATGTTCCTTGGCACTTGAGCCCGCAGGTGAGAAGGTCGTCTTTCATTTGAAATCAATGATGAGTTTTGACTTACTGCTGACCGATTATAACCAAAGCTTGCCGATTTTGGTTGCTGCTGATGCCCGTACCTATGGGATCGTAGCATTTCTCTCCCATCACTTTCCAAATGGTTCCGAAAAAGCGGTTTTGCACATCTCAAGTACTTTGAAGCCTGCAAAATAGAAAAACGGTCAGATTTTCACTAGGATGTCTTGGCTATCACTTTTACGGTTACCGTGTTCTACAAGATACTGTATAGCTGGTGCTTCACGCTACTGACTGATCACAAGCAACTAGTTGCAATCATTGGTGTAAAGATGGGCATAGACCTATACCAGGCTAGCCAGCTTTAGCTTTGTGCTATATTTCTTGGTTACGACCTTGCAATGCGTTACTGTCTAGACAGGATTTCGGGCAACCCGACGCAACCTCACGCCTCATGTGCAATCAAGCTTCAGTAGGAGACACGATGATGGCTGCTGTTAACGCCGGGGACAATGTTCGTCGCAACTCTAAAACGCTATCCAAAGTCATCCCAGTAATTCCGCCGAAGTAAGTCGTGAAACTGCTCGACACTCTGCCATGCAGAAAACCGTGCCGTAGTGTTAGAAGCGCTGGACAAACACTGTCTTTTCTGCTACTGTAACAAATGTATTCACTTCGCGACACATTTTCCGTAGTCGAATCCTGCATCATGACTACAGACCTACTTGTCATTCCTTTCTGTTTCCGGTTAGCTGTAGTTCGGCAGCTCCATCCTGCTCAACCTGTTATAAGATAATGAATGCATTCGCTCGTACTTAGTTGTACTGGCCTGACATTGACAACAACTTTCAGGATTTGGTTCACCGCAGCTCATGGTGTCAACTGCCTTACAAGATGCTGCTACACCAAACACTAGTTCTTGGGTTACCGCCAGAATATATCATGTGCTTAAGGGCACAACGGCTATGCTGATCCGATCGAGGGCAGTTCCCAACTGGTCGTGGTCGGCGCCTATTCCAAATGGCCTGAGGCCGTCGCGGATAACTTACCAAATGCATCCGCCAGTCAGTATGGAGTTCCAGATATTGTAGTGTCCGTTAAGAGCACACCGTTTATAGTTTCTAGGTTGGAAGGGTTTTCGCCGGTAATGCGTCTAACACATACGCTCACCGCCCCACGATCCCAATTCTAATGGAGAGGCGGAGAGTTTTGTCGACACTTACATTAGAGCAATTGTAAAATCTCGTGGGGGCGGTGGTGGATGAATGTTTCCAAGCACTCCTGCTCACTCACAGGTGCACATCAAATCCAGCTGCTCCAGAATGCCGGTCTCCGGCTGAAGCAATGTTGGGTCACAAGCTGCGCACGGACAAGGAAGCGCTCCTCCCGACCGAAAAGCCATCAGGTCAACATAGTCTCTGCAGCAACCACAATGAATTCTTTGTTAGAGCCTCGGTATAGACTCGCGACTATCGAGCAGGGATTACACGCTTTAGCAACGCAACGGTGACTGAATATCTATGTACAATGGAACAATGGTTTATGACGGGTATAAAAGCAATGCTTGACAGGTCCCGTAGGATGATGAGAATTAACATCGTAAAATTAAAAAAATCGTATCGATGAAAGTACGTGTGAAATGCATGACTCACCAAGGGATTGGAGATGCACATAAACAAGTAATCCAATAGGAATTTTAAGTGGATTCCGCCCACGTTCGTTGTTCACTAATACCATCATCCGATGGTCGCACGTTATATCACATAGTGCAGTCGTTTCAGAGTTTCGTCAAGGCGTTTTTTGAAAAGGGATAAGGTGGGAGCGTTAATTACATGTTCTGGAAGGGCGTTCCAAGGTTGTGACACTCGGAGGGAGAAGAAATTGCGTCGACATTCCAGTCGACTGTACTGTGTGATCAATTTAAACTGATGACCTCTTAGGGATTCGTTTTGACTACGTTTCAAAAGGGAATGACACGAGTGGTTGGGGGTTCTCAGTATCCGGTACCTCAATATGAGATCGCCTCTCAAACGACGGTAACGTCCACTGTATAAGTTAAGAGTTTTCAGCCTGAGTGGGTAGGGAAGGCTGGAAAGACCTTTGACGTATTTTGTCGCTCTGCGTTGTGCAGTATCGAGTGCAGTGAGGTGGCACTTCTGCCATGGTTGCCACGCTTGAATAGCGTATTCTGTGTGCGGTCTAACAAAAGCGCTAAGCATTTTCGGAAAGATTGAGGCGTCAAACTTCCCAAACGCTCTACGCAGAAGGCCAAAGTGTTGGTTTGCTCTCTTGGAGGCCGTTTCGGTCTGCATTATGCACCCAAGATCTTCTTGTACAAGCACGCCAAGATCGCACTCATGAGAGGTCCGCTGTAGAATTTCAGGTCCTAAGCAGTAGTTATACGCACTCTGATGGCGTATGCTCAAGATTTCGCACCTTGTGGTGTTGAACTGTAGCGTGTTCTCGTTTGACCACTTGTATGCTTTGTCCAAATCATCCTGCAAGGCTGCGTGATCCTCTCCTGAAACTATGGCACGCCATATCTTTAGGTCATCTGCAAACAGCAGAAAGTTGGAAGATAGTGCAGCTGCAAGATCATTTATGAAAACAATGAACAAGCGAGGCCCGAGTACCGAGCCCTGAGGTACGCCACACTGAACTTCGATTGGTTCCGACAGGGTATTTCGGACTCTCACATTCAGGTAACATTGAACGAGAAATTCGCCTATCCATCCTAGAATAGGATTGCCGATACCACGATGCTGCAGCTTGTTCAGTATAATCCGATGGTCCAGTCGGTCGAATGCCTTAGAGAAGTCCATGTAGGCTACATCCACTCCGACTTCGGCGTCCACAGACTTTGTCCAGTTTGAACGAGCAATCAGCAAATCAGTTGTGCAGGACCTGCCTTGGCGAAATCCGTGCTGCTCCGGAACGAGGATGTTGTTTTTCTCCAGGTACTCCATGAGGGCCTCGGCTACAATGGACTCCATGCTCTTGGAGATTACCGGAAGAAGGGTAATCGGACGATAATTAGTTGGATCTGCACGGCTACCATTTTTGTGGATTGGAGTGATGATCCCGTGCTTCCACATCGTTGGGACGTGCATCTCGTTAGGGCATCGCTGAAAGAGTGTCGCCAAAGGTTCAGCTAAGCTCGCGGCGGAAACTTTCAGCCACTCGATGTCGCTGTGGGACACGAAACTTGGGTTTGGCAACAAAGCCAACTTCGGCAGCCGCGCAGTGAGCTTAATGACTAATTTAAGTTTGTTACCCTAACACTGCTGCACGTAAAAATGTATAACTTCAGAATCCCTGCGCAAATACCGGCGCCTAAATAAGTAGCACAGTCGACGAAAAACCCAAATGGGCTTCACCGTAGATCCGAGTACATCAGTCGAATGACCGAAAGAATGCAAATCCACTTACAATTAAACCAACATTTTTAAAGTTGGATATTAGCTTTTGTAAAGAACCAATAACGCCATAATATCCATAGGCTTAAACGATGGAAGGCAATGAGCGTCAATTCAGAGAGGTGCACATGTTTCGATTAGCCCTCCAACTCGTGAAAAATTCACAATTGTATTATCCATTTTACTTCATTAAATAAATTATTTCTTCCGGTCAACCATCCTGCAATCATAAAACAGTCCACCTTTGTTTACCTGAAAAATGCTGATTTCCATTTCAGCCTCCGCATCTTCCATTATACACATTTCACAATGTAACATTGGCATATTTGCAAAGTACCACTTCAGTAGCTTCTAGGAGTTGCTCAGACAAATCATTGGCGCCATCAGTGTATAAAAGTAACGCTGTATTGCGTTGTACTTGCTTTGATCCGGGCCGGTAAAATTGCCTACGTGAAAGACCTGTTTTTTGTTCTGTATTATTAGGTAGTTGTGTGTGAGATCACGTTCGGTCAAGAAGCCAGTTCAAGTCGCTAGTAGTAAACGTGCTGCGCCTACGCATCTCGGATGGTACAACTTCAAATTTTGTTGATTGTTTTGTCGTACATGATATATATCTAAGCCACTTTTGTTTGGCCGACCAGGAACCTTGATACCAAATCGTCAGAGCGTGTCGTAAATACGAGAAATTTATAAGAAAATAAATTATGTTTTAAAGGGTGACATATTTCCTTAGGTTTGGTTAATGTTACGGTGTATCAGGCTTTTTCTCGTTTATCGTGTTATATATTCAATATTACCAATATCTTCACATTTTGTTGCAGTTTTCTCATTAACTTTTTAAAATAACTGCATTAATTTAGTCAAAAGATTTTCTATAACGGAGAATTGGTGACATGTTCTGTGCTTTATGGTATCACTATGGTAAGATATTCTCATGGTGCCTTGGAAAGCAGCATTGAAATTACGCTTCCAGTAGATGCATAAAACACTGATTTATTTAGTATCACTAATTGATTTATAATGATGAACTGTAGACGAGGCTGTTAATCAACGCCTCTGAGGATAGGTTAGCATGGCTTCATGGATCAGTAGCGAAGAAATACCAAAAAGTAGCAATCGGAGTTTGCAAAAGAAAGGTATTTCCAGTATATTTTTCCTTCAGTTAATGCTAAAATAGTTACTAAAACTTAACTATGGAGAGTTAATTAAATCACGGGTAACGGACTTAGCGACAAGGGTTGATATTTACAATGAATTTATGCAAGAGGATTTTACAAGGTATTAATGACGAAAGCGCATTTAATAAGGCAGCCAATTGAATAAAGCCTTAAAAATTTGTTTTTCCATTGGCATTACCATGGATAGAATGAGGGCTTTTAATAACGTTTAAGTTCGGTTATAATCCTTTACCAGGTAGGCAGGCGTGTATGAATCCTATATATGTCTTTAATTAAGCCAGTTGCTAACTATTTACCTGGTACATAATATTGTCTTGAGCGTTCGCATTATGAAATGTAGAATCTTCATGCAACTAAAAAAGCTGCAAGCATTATATCAGTTTATAACCATCGTAATTGCATTTTTATGTATTTCCACATCGTAGAAGAGAACTTTTGCGTGCATAAGTTTACATTATTAAAATTTGCTGCCATAGTGTGACGCCATATCAGTCTAATGCCTCTGATATTATAATCTAAATAGTGGAACACATTAGCTACTCTTGATTATGTTGCCTATGTGGATCTCCGAAGAGGAGCTCGGGTCAAAATGACAATATATTAGACTAGATATTGCATTGGTACGGGCCTTGTGGACTAACCGCCGGTCACAGTTAAATCAACCTATACAATTCTGACCACTGAGGTCCAATAAGATGTGGGTCCTAGCCCTGCTTTATCCTATTCCTGAGCATCACGAATAATGGTTCGTTGTTGTAGGGGATCTTCTGGTAGAGCTAGCCCGAGTTAGGAGTGAAAGTAGAGACATAGTGGTTGGTGGCTATTATTTTACTCACTTGGCCATTACAAACTTGTTGATCACAATGAAAACATTTACATAAATAAGCATAGGGGCAACATAGTCCTTTCGTGCAACTATGACGGAGACGTGGGCCATCAAAACGAAGGTCATTGAAAAGTTACACAGGGTTACTAATGACTATTGGTTTGACTGGCGATGTGACATGCTTATTTTTTCTTTAAGCCATAATTCAATTGTAACTCATGCCAGTAACGCTGCTGTTGTAAATCATCTAACAAGTGTGAGGATTTAGTAGGCAGAAATCTATATCCTTTAGTTACTGAACAACATGATATCGTTAGCAAGTATAACACTTCGAAGGGATTAGCTGACCGTTTAGAATATAATGTCGAAAAATATAAAGTCCGAATGTAGCAAGACGTATTGGTGGCCGTTTTTCGCTGTTCACCCTATTACTGCATCAAAATGTCCTTAGTTTTTGTACGGTAAATTTTTCTGCACCTGAGCATGGGCAGCATGACATATCTTCCTCCGGAGGAGCTGCAATGTAAATTTACTTGCAGCTGTGCCTAGAAGATATAAGTAGCGCACAGAACCTATACACCTAGCAGCCAAAGACAAAATTTTGAATCCATCAAGAGAAAATTTAGCTCTAAACATCACATGGAATCAAGACACTCACGATGAAGTTGACATCTTGTGTAAAAATGCTTAGCTATTCTGTCCGGCCTGTGATGTGTCACTACACGGAGCGCTTTCTGCGGTCTACCGTGCATCAAAAATCGCACATATTTTTGTTTAAATATGAACTATACATACTTCAGAATTTAAAACTGCCGGTTTGGTTTGTGAAGTAAATGTAAACACTGGCATTAAAAACTACAAACAATATTAAAAACGTTCAAAAAAAAACGGATTCATCTATCTTAAGTTCCAGATAGCGTTTTAACTCCATGCTGGTGTGTATAAAATAGAGCAGAGGTAAAAGTTATCATATATCCTAAAACAATTCAATGTTTCAAAATTTAAAACTATGTGAGTTTTTCACCATCAATGAAAAAGAGAAATTTTTAAAACAGTATAATATGAATTAATAATTATCATAACGCAACACTGCAACGAAATTGAATACAACCACAATATTAAGCTGGAGAGTTTGAGTACATTTATTCCGCCTGTCCAAGAATTACTTGTCACAAACCATATAACAACCACTGGCAGTTACCGGAGTGTGGATATTTCACACCGTCCTTTTAATTTTCTGAACAATGTCCAGAGAAATCTCCGTACTCCGAAGCAAGTCAGTACAAATGATCAGCCTAGTATCCTTATTAAGCAGCCTTTTAATGCCTGATTTTAGCTGCGATTATGTCTTAATGAATCACGCGTACTGCACGTTGTAGTCAAATAGACACAACGACACGGCTATACCTATAGTCAGGTTAATATATCGAGCAACACTTATAAATTTTGAGTAACAGACAAAGTTTGATCTTCCTACCACTTCGATTGATAGAATGTGTGGTGTCAGTTTAGGGCATAGTTTCTGCTGGATGGGATTAACTGGTTTCTAGTTACGGTACTGGAAGTGATGGTGCAGTCTGAGGTGTTGCTGGTTATAAATATAGTCGGAAATAATTCGCCAAAGCCGCAGTGTTCGGGGAGCGGGATGAGGAACTGCAGCCACCTCGGTAAGATTGCTGCTGATTTCCGGTTTAGGGACGCCTGAGGCAAATCGTACGTCTGTCCTTAAATGATAGACCTCGTCTCGGTGTCCAGTTTACCGCGAAGAATGTTTGTCGGACCAGAACTTGATTGTGTAGATCAATGGCTTGTTTTTAAGTAAAGACTACAAAGTGTCCACCTTATAGATCGTGACCAGTATGTCGGTCACCTAGTTGTAGCAAAAAAGGATTCCAACCAAAGTTCCTGTTGCACGGTCGGGTAGATTGAGGGCGCGTAGGATAGAGACACAGTTATCCATTGATGACTGATATGTTGATATACTTCTGCAACGACAGGGGTGTGTGAGGCATCAGTAGTAAGATAATGTGTCGCAGTTAGGTCTGGGTGGGCAAGAAGCGCTTTGTTGCAATTAGTAATATGCTCATTACAAGCCAGATTCAAATCGTCTGGAAAGATGAAAGGGCGTTTCTTATGGCAGAGCAAGTCCGTCTTTGGTATCGCAATGCTTGCGCAATTATATATGAGGCACCGATAACAGGTGACCAAGCCGAGAAACCGGTGAACTTGTTCAAAGTATCCAAAGGCACGAAAGTCCTTCAGTGTCTGAATGTTGACTTGCATGGCTGCAATAAAGGCGGAGGACATTTTGTAAAAAAGTAAATATTGTTATTGCTTGGTTCGTAGCTATATGGGTTGGCGAAAACCCATGTTGCGTCAGCCGTTTGGAAAGGACGTTAGTATGACGGTATGTACTTTATCAGACTGGTGGTGGTCGCGCGGCAGCGTAGCGTCGTTACGGCGTACAGCTGACAAATGATTATTATTTAGTCTTTTACCAGAAGCTCTGGAAAATCAGTACCATCTAGGTTTGGATACAAGCCATCGAGTCCTAGTGTTATTTCATTAATGAAATGCAGAAATTTGTGCACCGCTTTGCTGAGGACGCAAGGATTTTAGCAGTACTTGAATAGAGAGACTAGTGTGAGGCCTGCTGTTTGAGGTACGTCATTTTTACAACCGGCATCTGTGGCTTGGTGCTAACTAGGTCGATTTTATTAACGATGGACTTACCAGCTAAAGCGGAAGCCATAACGTACATGAACAAGTTCTTAGGGACTTCACGAGCATTACAATCGAGTAAGTGTCGAGCAATGGATGTGGAAAGGAGCTTAGGGCTACTCATCGTTAAGCCTCCTAGAACTTTCTCCCTAAAACTTGTACATACCTTTCTCTCAATCCGAACAATGGCATGTTAGTTTGTGGGAATATGTACTTGTCCGGGACGGGAACTATGTTGAGGGCCGTGCAATCACCACAATGACGCCGTTCACCGTATTACCTTGGTACCATGTGTCTTGATAAGGCACGTGGACTCTTAAACTTACGCACGATTCCAAGTTCGAGTATTTACCGAAATTGCGCCTTAGGCTCTGATGTTATCCGGAGCTAGTCAGCAAGGACGGTTCGAAACGGGTAAAACAATAATGCGGATAACGTATGTGAAGCTTAACATCACGGGAATTATGTCGCCCTGAGTTTGAAAGAACATAGGACATTATTGAAAAGTCTATAACAGGCTAGGAATCATTATTCAAGACACAAATAAGAGTGCTCGGTGCTATATTGTCGCTAGTCTTGATATCAATAGGATGTCTTAGAGTCGATAAACTTCAGCTCTGACCACCGACCATTAAGTTAAATTGTTGTAGCTCTGTTATGAACACGAAAGCGAAAGTTAAGGCTGATAATATGAAAGCACTTTTTAAGGTTTGCCGGAGGCCCGGATTATGCGTCGCAGCTTTTCTCCGAAAGTTGGAAACGATGGGCCACGAGCAACAAGCTTTCTGGTCGGCGAGAGTAATATGACTGTTCTTGAGTTACAAGGTATGAAACTAATTTTCTTCGGTGTCTAGAAGGAACCCGGTACCGGAAGTCAAAATTACTGAAGCGGATGAGGCGACTTGAATTACAGCCGGTCGTGCCCGTCGTGATTACGAGTTGTTTCTGAGGTTCTCGGGGAAAATACATGGTTTAACGCAGTTGTGGGCTGAATTTTGGAAACTGTGGTAATAATAACAATACGCTTGCCTGTTCTTGGAATTGGAGCGCCTTGATGTTGATTTAAATATGTTATGACGGCGACGGCTCATATGAACTATTTGGACTTGATAAATAAGGGTTGCGATTTGTGCATGCAGGACGCCTATACTTAAATATAATCCAGTAATAAAAGAGCCTTGAGAATCGAGGGCGTTGACGTTGCTGGCGTTAGATTCTGGCTATTAACGTTCGATGACTTCATCAGCTATATGTGCTGGTTGTGTGCTCGATAATTTGCTCACGAAAACAAGTATCTATATTGCATTATGATAGCCGCTGTAGAAATATGTTGCAGAGTAAACTATCGTCCAAGGTGGATGCATTCAGTAGATGCTGTAGCCAAAGTATGTGGGTTGAGGATTGCTTTATCACCCAATTATAGGTCACTACAAGGCTGTCGTCGACGGGTCCTCTCAGATGTGATGACATGTTTAATTGTGCTTGCTTATGGGCTTCATAGCTGTTTCTGGTTTAAAAAATAGTAACATCAGGAACTTCTATTAATATTTCTTTGGGGATTTGGGGCTGGAGCTGAATACACTTTGCGTAGGCAGAAGCATTGCCGGGTTATAAGACCCTGCCTCTAGATGAACAAACTAAAATGTGCTTCCATGTTCAAAACATGTTTGACCGTGTGCGTTGCAACACTAACAGTAGACTTTACTTTATGGCCACCATATACGGACGGATGTAAGCGACCGTGCGATGGAGCGGCGTGCTGAATCCAAACTTCGCGCTGTATAGTTCGCGTGTGTGTTGGATCAGACGAACAAAAACAACATGCATATCATCATACTGCAATACAATTTCTAAGTGCATAATAAGGGGCTAATTTGTTTCGTATTTTTCGCCTATTCTCAGGCAATCCTGGGGAATCTCCAGACTGCTGCAACGATTTCATTGCACTCCAAGCGGCCATTAACGAAGACAGGATAAAGGCATACTTGTCGTCTTCCATCGACACAGCCTTCTTACCTGACACTTGTTGTTGGCAACAATTATTCCAAAGGCTAGACATACGCGGCAGCAGTGTGCAAGAGTGTAGAACAGGCATCTGGTAGCAAAAGTGCATTTCCAGGTAGGAAGAAAATAAAGAGTGGTGCTAATCCAAAATCCAAAACTCTGCTCATTCCTAACTGAAGCATGTCATTGACAGAGTAAGCCAGTTGAATGCTGTTGTTAGGACAAGTATCCTTTCTAAGTCCAAACACCCTGAGTGTAACAAACCACATATCGTTGATCGCTGTTTGATTGCTATATACGCTGCTGAATGTAACAAGGCTTCGCCTACTGGAAGCATCCAAGACGACCAATATTTTAGCAGATCGACGGTCTCCGTCTACTTGGATGAGGATAAGCAAGCTATCATTTTGATCTCTGTTTTTTGGCAGAGATTAAGCAGATTATTCTAAACATCGTGATAAAAGATTGTGTTTTAAAAACTGAGGATAAGTGCAGCTGCATTCGGTGCCGGAAGCAAAATCTAATGGGACAGATATTTTACGCATTGCGAGACCTGTGCTCAGAGGATCAAGTCTGTATTATGAAAACTGCGGAAGAGCTACCAACACACCGGACAAATGGTGTGATTAACCAAAACATTGTGGAAATTTTGTGGTTCGGATAGCTCCGCGAGTTTGTTAGCGGCCAGTGTTTGCCGCAACCGGTCGGTAAGATAGAATAATGATTTTATATTGATATCTGCTAATGTACGTAGCTTATGAATCACACTTAATAAAATCAAATCCTTGCTTCTGTGAAGCACCGATACATTGTATATTTCACACAGAATTGGTAGTTTTGGACTTCTTTGCCTCGTTGGGGCCTAGTACAGGTTATGCACTATTTCGAATAGATCGCTATGGTGCTAGGCTTGGAAGTAGTTAGTCAGCTTACTGAAAAAAGACCACAGGAAGTATCCTGTTGAATCCATATGTGGAAATATAGGTGGATCGGAAATGCTTTGGTGCAGGATGTATAACGAACGCATTTTCTTTTTATTATAGAGGTTAACGGCACCATTTTGGACAGGGTCTAGCTTGCTGGAATTTATTATTAGGCTCGGGAGAGAAAAAAATTGCTGATGTAGGGTGGCGTTAACGATGCTAGTAACGATTTGCATTTATTACATTCATCTTTCTTGCAGTCGGATGTTTACCTCGCAGCTGTTTTCAAAGAAGCTATCGCTTTCGTTTTATTACATTGTGACCTCTCCACGAACTCCGTTGATGCGGAATTCCTTTAAACATTGCTTGCACGCTATCTGCATCAAAATTTTATAATGCCTACCAGAATAAATTAGGATCAGCCATCTCATCTACAGGGTTTTGTGCTCCCACCGACAATGAGTTGTTTCAGACATCACTGAGTTCCAGGCAGCCAGTACAAGTTACCACTGCGTGATATCTCTTTGTCGGATGCGGAGACTCAGTATCCAAATTCAGTCGGTATGCCATCGGAATTTCTGGCGTGCAGCTTCACTCCATTTAAAAAAAAACCAACGGCGTTATGGACTGGATTACACGCAACACTTAAACATGCATGATAACTGGACCATATTTTACTGTAAGTTCACGTCACTAATAACTGAGTTCGCTCCACCCTGCCAAGGGCAACGTTTCTCCCGAGGTCCTCCATAGATTGATCCCGCGAGATAAAAACCCTTATCAGCCGACGGTGCATAGTCGTGTACAGGTTAAAGCTAGGCACTCACCCTCGAGTACAAAGATTACAAAGAAAACAGGGAGCTCCGCACCTTGAAGTAGCGTGATGAGCGAAAACAATACCAGCGCCGCTTAACTGAGCAATCGTCAACCGCTCGCAAGCCACATTTCTCTAATCTGAGGAGACGTACGGATTCTAGTTAAGGTGTATCTGCTGTGTATCTTAAAGTTGGCAGTGTTCCAGTACGTGATGGGATTTTGCCTGAAAAGCCTTCTCCCTAAGAGAAGCCATAGATGCTTGCCAGACAACATTGCGACGAAGCGGATATGACTCGCCATTGAATAAAGTCACTGCTCTTTGCATCATATTTGTAAGCCCCCGATTGCACACACCACATTTAACATTCATACGCTCACATATGTTTATGTACCCACGTAAAATATATTTGTTCCTTCATTATTAACACAGCGCTAACCATGCTGCATCTCACACTACGAATTTACATTTTAACCTTCCTGCGCGTAATCTATAGTGAACTTGGCGAAACACCATTGCTTGGCCAATTTTGATCATGCTCAGTTCGGAATGCTTTTAAAAGTTCGAGAATAAAATTTTAAATATTTATTTGGTTATTTAAGGTGATACAAAACTTTCCAACTTAATGTAAATGCCGGACCATTGACAGCGCTATATTATTCATTCCTTTCAACTTAACTGTCGTTTAGCAGTTACGTTGTTCCTTCACAAACTTTCACTTTTCCAGCACATAGAAAACGTCCTCGGTTGCCAAGCTTCGCATCGAGGTATATCCAAACTCCCATCCAGATTGCAATAGACCTCATCCGTTGTTTTATAAAACAGTTGCTAAACACATCTTTGTAAATGTTTGTCTTCTTACATCGAGCGGTTGATGTAGGACGCATACAGCTTGCTTGGTTACTGCGCATCTTCTAGCTAAAATATAAAGGTGCAGATAGTCAGGACTCGGGAAACATTGGCTGACTTGCTTAACGTCCCTAGTTTGTATAGTCATTTAACGTACGCTTAAGCGAGCATCACATCGGCACCTTGACGGCATAAACTTCATTTCCACCCCACAACATGGGTTCTAACAGGTACGTTAATGTGTAGCTTACCAACTTGTTACGATAAAAAGGTGGACATTATAGCATAGAGTGTTTTCCGTCCGTTTATATTAAAATTGTCCATAAACGATCCTTTGCCTGTCGTACACTTCAGAAACTCATTTAGGTCCGCATATATTTTGTGGGGTGTATACTCCTCTCATACATCCCAATATAAAACCGAGATAGCGAAGGTTAAATGTGAGCTACATGTCATAGAGGGCTGAGCCGCAAAATGGCAGATGCGCTTCTCCACGAAAAATGCAATGGCAAGACGTATGGATGCCATACTAAGTCAGAACTTTTTATAATTCATGGCGAACCTGTTCTAGTGTGCACTACTAGCAAAGATTTAGAATTATCATCTACTAACGCCGAAACTGACAAGACTCATTGCATATAAAATTAATATTGGACCATCATTAGCTTACTGTAGCTTTAGGTTCAGCAATTTACGTACACATGACCCAAAGGCCATAGAAATGGTCAACACCCCTGCACTAAACACATCTTTGGTTATTCTACACTTATTCATTATAATGGTAGAGGTACTTAATTAAAGTTTGAGCCTTTATGGCTGCGCAGGTTACATGTAAATGTCGGTCTCCTCTCCAAAATTGTGTAACGTAACGTATGTAGTGAATGCCGCTTTAGGAAATTGCGGTTGAAAACGGCATTTGAAATAGCGTTACCAAATGTATGACTAAAGTAACTTCATGCAAAACCACCGTTAGATATTAAATTTATCTACTAAGTTTTAGCTTGAGATGGAATAGTATACATAGTTTTACACGATGTTGAAAATGCTGAAACATATTCAACAAAATGGAACCAGCAAAAGTGAAATAGTTATTAATTTGGCTAATAAACTACAGATTGCTTGAGGACAGACCAGGTCATACTTGGAGCAAATAGGCAACGGCAGCCATTTGATTAAGCTGTCTAATTTAACCCTGCGTATTAGTTATAATATCAGCTAATGCTTTTTTATGTTAATAGACTACAGTCAAACGCACGTCTTAGGTCTGTAATTGCTTTTCTGTGGGACAAACAGCGTATCTTTTCTCGCCGATCATTTGCCAGCAAATAATGAAAACATGATCTTCCTAATCTGTAGGTTTCAGTTGTACGTAGTGAGATAAAGCAACTACATCTGCAGACATTATCCACCGCATTTGGATCATTTCACTGCGCTTTATTCATGAGGAATCCATGACCGGAATGTATTCATGCATCCTTTCAAAATTTCTGTGACATGGTCATTCTACTACAAGACTTCCTACGGACTTATGATCGGCCTACCTGCAAAGGTAGTTACTAGTAGTACGCTTTTAACACCTCATAATTAAATTCTTCATTATTTCGCTGGCCAAGGGGGAACTAATCTCTTGACGAGCTTCTAAGCTGAAAATATTATACCTAAACAAAGCAAATGTTTACTGAACTAATAGTGTTTAACAAACTAGTAAGTTATTAGAATAATAATCATGCCGGAACGGACAGAGAATTCGTGGTCCATAATATAGGCTTATAAGAGCATTTATAATAAAAACATTAGTTGAAATGATGATGGCTTCCATGCTATTTTGCCACAGAAACCCACAGACAGTTAGAGCATGGAAATGTAAGAGAAACCCCTCTAGGAAATAACCCTGCATGGAAACTGGTCCCATTTGCACAGCTCCATGTATAGGCCGATCCTGTTACTTGAAATAATGGCTGCTCGCATCCGCTATTGTACCAAGTTTCTTAATCATCTGATAACTTCAATCTGCCAAACAGTTACACTTGGGATTCCTTATTAGTATACATAAACACTTAAACATTTCAAACCATCTCGTTGTACAAATCAGTCTGTCCACTCAGTTGGACTTTCTCCCGCACCGACGAAGAATATACTGGCGAGTTTTCCTTTATTCATTTATTAAATGCCAGGGAATCACTTAGACATGTTTTCGTTGACGTTAAAAAGGCAGTTAATACAGACACGCACTAACGTCGTCTTTCCAAACTTCAGAAAATTATCCTTTATGTAGTGATTCTCTCATTGATCTCTAATTGTTCTAGAGTTGTCTTTGCTCTATCATTCCAATTAACTCAAATAACCAGCTTAGGAGGAAATTTGACACCGGTCAAGTTTGCTTAAATCACCGTAACAATAACGCGTTTGCTTGGAAACGCCGATGATTTCAGGTCACGTACAAGGGGCCATTGAATATTTTGCCGAACTGTCCTGCTTTCGCTTTTACTGGAAAGCAAAATGTATCCACTGGCATTTAGGCATTGCTTTTACTCCATGTTTCTGCATAAGTGTGAGGCGAGACCGCGGGTAATCCTTGTCATTGCTTCTTCTGAATTCTGCTTCGGACGGATCATAGTGTTCTTAAAGGTTTCACACTGCTTACCTTTGGCTGCAGCTGAGTGCTATACAATTTTAATTGGCGTTATTAGTTTTTTAGCTTTTCATTAACACAACGGTAAAATTTCGTGGAGCTACTCAATACACTGCCACTTCGATTTATTGAGCAATTTATAACTGCTTAAGCTATCTACTTACTCTTGAATTGAATATGGACTCCAAAACTACATAAAATTGCGCTGGGGATGTCCCTGACACTAAAATCCTAAAGGTGAATTCGTTGTGATAGATATCTGTTGTAATATCACAACCGCTCGACAAGTTTTGATCACAAGTATTTCGAGTCCATTGCTAGTTTACCTAAAATGAAAAGGGGGCCTTTTCACTGTGTTTACTTATCTGACATTTGTCCGCGAATATATCTCGCCTAAGCGCTCTCTTCAGCTGTTGACGACGCTACTATTGGAGACTGTGTGCAAAGATTAACTAGGCCGATCAGTTAACCTGCGACCAGCGAGCGCTGTTTGATGTACCAAAAATCGTATTGATGGAATGCAATCATCCGTTGTAAATTACCTACGTTTTGCAGGAAACGCAATTCGCCCTTAAAGAAAGGTGTTTAAATTCAACCATGTGAAGACGACGATACGTGCTGCTAAGTCTAAATGTCATTCAGATTGAAGGAGTGTGCAGGATATTGGTCACTATTTGGGGTACCGGCGCATGCGGCCGCTGGAGTGTACTGGAAATGTGGCTTCAGATGGGATTCGCAACGCCCAGTTATGCTGAGTGCTAACCCGGTTCACCGCGATCTACTTAGTAATTGGCCAGGTCCACTGTCCAACTATAGTAAAGCTCGGTATCAAATGACACCATATACGTTAGCTTCAGAGTTTAAAGCTGTCTACATAAGTTAGAGAAAGTAGATCACCCCCGAGACTGCTGGACAAGATAGCAAAATCCTTACTCTTAAATGTAGTGACATGTAGCCGGAAGCAGCAACAGTTTGTATTACTCCTACTCAAGTCTTTTGTATGGTCGTGCCGCCAAAATACGACCAAATAGCGACGCAAAAATTCTACTGTAGGCGCTTAGGCTTAAATGTTTGGGAATGAAAAGCCAAACGCGAGTATTTAGCCGGATTTGCCATCGCGTGACTGATGCTCCTGTCAACGGTAGAAAATAGGAGTAAAGCAGCCATCTTGAGTTAAATCGCAAAACGCAGAGGATCGAAATCGTTTGAAGTTGCAGCGTCAGCGGCGATAGCTTTGATAACCGCGGTGGTGAATGGCACTATGGTGGCTAATTGAAATCCTATGTTTGATGTCATAAAGCATAGTTACATATGAACAATTGACCGCTGCAGTCTCGCAATTGCACTGTATACCAAAAGATTCTGGCCACGAGGTTGACTGGTAAGAAAGTTTTGCTGCAACTTTGCTAATCAGTTAAGGGATAGAGCACTACTCATCATATCGGCTTTAAAACAAGCGCTAGCCACTTTGAAAAAACAGGGAGTGTACCTAAAGATAGACCTGTTCAAGCGCTGGAAAAAGTTGCCCCATTGCATCAAAGTAAGCCACCCAATAATCGCCGCTGTTAGCTTCGGCGGTTTGATCGAGCAAAAGTAGCGCAACGATTTTTGGAAAATTTGAAAGATAAACAAAACATGAAGCTTTGAGCAAACCATTGTTTTCGATTACTTCTTCATCAGGCTCATACAGTAATATATATTATGTTAACGTCTGCTGTAATCGTTAGTGTTACAAAGACACAATTGATCAGACAATTTAACTTGTGATCGTGGTGGCCTTCATCTGATCACGTGACTGAGGTCAGGTGAATTTGCGGAGTACCATTACTTCCTTCACGGCTGGTGGTCGGCCAGGGAAGTTGTAGTGTTTGTATTAGTTTCTTCTGAACACACAAGTTCGGATTTGTGAGACGTATGCATATTGCCTCAGCGGTGGCGAGTATGCTTGCTCTTAGACAATGATTTTGTCTTGATGGTATTTTGTAGAGAATTTGAAAGGCTGTTCGTTTGTCTATCTGGTGACCTGTGTTTATTAGATGGTTTGTAATCGCACTGTATTTTGTTCTATTCTCGCGCGTGTAGAGTCAACCTGGTAGGTGTTCCTTAATTCTCTTACCTAGATGCCTGGTCGTCCGTCCAACGTACCTGGCCCCGCACGGGCAGATGAACCGGTAGGTTAACATCGATTGGAGATGATCAGGCACTCGGTCTTTGAATCTCGGAACTAGTAAAGGTCTGCTCGTGTAAATCACATTCAGTTGAGCCGCATTAAAGGTCTTTTTGCAGCTTTGCTGTAGTCGGCGTGTGCATGTTTCAGCCGCACTATTTCCTTTGAATGGAAGTGTCAAGTAAAGCTGTTTCTTTTCAACGGTTTCTTTTGATGCTTTTGGTATGCATCGCTTCATATGGGTCTCGATAAATCGCTCCGGATATCCATTTTCGAGAAGCGCCTCTTTGATTCGTGCGAGTTCGGCTTTTTATATATGCCCGATCAGTTAGCGTTCGTACCAGCATTCTCTTTGGCTGAGTGGGGCGAAACTATGAAAGTTTATGTATTGTCCAGTCCAATATGGCTTCCTGTTTACTTTTCTTTGGATTGATCCATCGGTTCTTCTGATAAGACTTGCGTCCAAAAAGTTCATTTGGTTGTTGTTTTCTTCTTCAGCTGTAAATGCGGCATTGGGTTGCACATTGTTGAAACAGTCGATTATATCTTGGGGTTTGCTGGTCCGATCACTTATACAAATTATATCATCCACATAGCGCCGATAGAATTTCAGTCCGGATATGACCTGTTTTAATGGACCGTTTTCTAGCATTCCCATATAAATATCCGCTAACAATGGACCAATCGGGAAGCCCATTGCAACGCCATCAACCTGTCTATAAAACTCACTATTGAATTGAAATGGAACGTTGTACGTACATCTGAGTATTAGTTGTTTCAGTTGGTTGCTTCGTATACCGATATTTATACCATGCTTGTCAATGTATGAGCACAGGTAGTTAAATGTTTCTATCAGAGGCACGTTGGTAAACAATGAAACAACATCTAAGGAAAACATCCCATGTTCTTGCACATTCATATCTCTTATTTCGTTGATGTACTGGAATGTATCTGCCAGTCTGTGATGAGCAATCATTTGTCTGATGGGATTCAGCATTTTTGTCAGCCACTGCGCAATGTTGTGGTACGGTGAATTCCTCATATCTAGTGTGGGTCTCAATGGTGTGTCAGGTTTATATAATTTTGGGAGACCATAAAGACGAGGAGTAGTGGAGCCTATGGGACGAAGTCGGTCGTACGTTTCTTTGGTGATGGCGCCGTCGTTCATTAGTGATATGAATGTGCAAGAACATGGGATGTTTTCCTTAGATGTTGTTTCATTGTTTACCAACGTGCCTCTGATAGAAACATTTAACTACCTGTGCTCATACATTGACAAGCATGGTATAAATATCGGTATACGAAGCAACCAACTGAAACAACTAATACTCAGATGTACGTACAACGTTCCATTTCAATTCAATAGTGAGTTTTATAGACAGGTTGATGGCGTTGCAATGGGCTTCCCGATTGGTCCATTGTTAGCGGATATTTATATGGGAATGCTAGAAAACGGTCCATTAAAACAGGTCATATCCGGACTGAAATTCTATCGGCGCTATGTGGATGATATAATTTGTATAAGTGATCGGACCAGCAAACCCCAAGATATAATCGACTGTTTCAACAATGTGCAACCCAATGCCGCATTTACAGCTGAAGAAGAAAACAACAACCAAATGAACTTTTTGGACGCAAGTCTTATCAGAAGAACCGATGGATCAATCCAAAGAAAAGTAAACAGGAAGCCATATTGGACTGGACAATACATAAACTTTCATAGTTTCGCCCCACTCAGCCAAAGAGAATGCTGGTACGAACGCTAACTGATCGAGCATATATAAAAAAGCCGAACTCGCACGAATCAAAGAGGCGCTTCTCGAAAATGGATATCCGGAGCGATTTATCGAGACCCATATGAAGCGATGCATACCAAAAGCATCAAAAGAAACCGTTGAAAAGAAACAGCTTTACTTGACACTTCCATTCAAAGGAAATAGTGCGGCTGAAACATGCACACGCCGACTACAGCAAAGCTGCAAAAAGACCTTTAATGCGGCTCAACTGAATGTGATTTACACGAGCAGACCTTTACTAGTTCCGAGATTCAAAGACCGAGTGCCTGATCATCTCCAATCGATGTTAACCTACCGGTTCATCTGCCCGTGCGGGGCCAGGTACGTTGGACGGACGACCAGGCATCTAGGTAAGAGAATTAAGGAACACCTACCAGGTTGACTCTACACGCGCGAGAATAGAACGAAATACAGTGCGATTACAAACCATCTAATAAACACAGGTCACCAGATAGACAAACGAACACGCCTTTCAAATTCTCTACAAAATACCATCAAGACAAAATCATTGTCTAAGAGCAAGCATACTCGCCACCGCTGAGGCAATATGCATACGTCTCACAAATCCGAACTTGTGTGTTCAGAAGAAACTAATACAAACACTACAACTTCCCTGGCCGACCACCAGCCGTGAAGGAAGTAATGGTACTCCGCAAATTCACCTGACCTCAGTCACGTGATCAGATGAAGGCCACCACGATCACAAGTTAAATTGTCTGATCAATTGTGTCTTTGTAACACTAACGATTACAGCAGACGTTAACATAATATATATTACTGTATGAGCCTGACGAAGAAGTAATCGAAAACAATGGTTTGCTCAAAGCTTCATGTTTTGTTTATCTTTCGAAACTTGACTTATCAAATGGGCATTCTACTTGAATTTTTGGAAAAGGTTTCTGGGGTCTCTTGGGTTTAAGCTTCAAATGCACTATATAAATATTCCAGAAAATATCAGGCGTACTGTATAGGCACTCAAAATACGGCTAGGAACTAAGGCTTGCCCAGTATGCGAAAACAAATCGTATGATATATATTGTAGGTACGTTAAATCGATGGGTTCTCTAAGATACTATCGCGGTAACATAAGCATAGAGGTCAATTAACACGATACAGAAGAAGCAAATAAAACAAATTTTTTGCAACGTGCCTTTGAATAGTTATATTACTTACATATCTGCTGTCATTTCTACACGGCATGATCGCCAAGTTGATAATTTAATGCCGAACGACCATACTAAGTTATCGAATGTCCTGGATGTCTTGCCACACATAAACTCCTCACTAAGCAACTTAGGAATCCCCCTGTAACAATCCACGCGTCTATTCTACGCTTCAACCATTGCCCACAACTTTCCTGGCGTAAGGTGACATCAGCACAGACCGTTATGAACATCAGCTTATTATGCGCCATCAAAAGTTACCATGTTGAAAACCTCTAGTTATGCCTCGCCATTCACTTCATTCTTACATCCGACTACTTGTACATATATTGTTCCGCAATGACTCGAAGCAGGCTTCTCTGAGCCTTGTCTATCCCACGAACCTGTTCTCTAAATCCCTCTCTTCTTGTACCCATAACTTTCATTGCAGCCAAAGCAGCAACAAGTTCGCTGCTGTGCTCTTTGAGCCTCTTCCAAAATTGAATTATTTTCGCCTTATTTCACCTCATATTTACGTCACAGCCACTTCTGCCTACCCGTCCAGCGGACTCATTTTATGACATTACATATGCATTCACTATATTTCTCTGTCTTCCAAGCGTGTCTGTTTAACTTCTCTTCTCCGACTGTAGGATTTCTTTGACATCTAGCACACCAGGATATGCTGCGCAATGTTTATACTGTCACAATAACGCGCCCTAAAACAAACTGGCTTATTTTTCTGAATCCAACGTTGTTGCTCACACCCTCTTTCTCAAGCTATTAATGAAATCATTACTAAATCACAAAAACACGTAAATGCTACTTATTAGTCATTATCCAAGCTTCCGTTTCAAAACATGTCGCTTCGCAGTCTGTTAGTAACATCACTTAATAATCCCTGTATTTCGTGTATGTATACTATAGCTATTCTTGGCATATTGCATTATTTCCACCAGCAACTAATAGTACCCCTTGTTCCGCACTATGGTTTGACGTAGATTCCACTCACCTTCGTCTCTCTCCCTAGCCTGTTATTTACTTATCTGTCCCCTTGCACCCATCGCTTAGAGTGCAGCTAATCGGCAACATTTTCTGCTGCTTTTCTTCTTAAGATTCAACCAATCTTGCGTTTTTAGCAACTCCCATTTACTCAACGTGTTGAATCGCTTCAGCAATATAATACCACTACTTTTACAACCTGTGCAGCAGCTTCAACTTTGTGACTTGACTATTACCTCCAACATATATATCTATTTTCTAAGTCTATCTTTCTAACTTCGCTTTTCTGATGGTTAGTTGTCATTAACATTTCGCACAAAATGCTTTGCTGCTCAACATTTCTCCTTTCACAGTTGGACCTCCCACGTCCTGTCGAAATATGGCTGTATTGCAGGCCGGTAGGACGATCCCTTACTCATCCTTGGTTTCCATAACTGGAATACTATTCTTTGCATTTTAGCTTGCCCCGTTTACTAGTAGTCTGACTCATGAGTATTATTTTACGTATGCTACTCTTTTCTGGTTATGGCGCACATACACATGGCGCTGTACACTTAATTTTGATTAGCAAACTGGAAACAGCCACTTACGTCACTATGAGTTGGTCCAAGACTGATTCGCATGTTGTGTGCCCTTAGGTTTTGTCTACCTACTAGTACATTCCTCGGCTTAAACATGCAATGCTTTCGTGAGTATAGTAGATTCATAATGGTCATGTCCCTCTACCTCCTCAAATGGTCCACTTCATTTTCAGAGCTCAACCATGTCCCATGCACACTTATGTGGCATTATTCTTTCTGACTTTGCCCTATTATTCTTCCAAGATTGGTACGAATACTAAATTGGCTATCCTTACTAACGTCCGCGACTAGGACTATTTCCATTTTAGCGGAATCCTTTAATTCTAGTGTACTGATCAACTGCGGCCTTCCTCCTTCGCATCCTTATTTTGCTTGGGCCATTTATTTATCATTTGCTGCACTGGTCTAGTCATAACTGACCTGCCTACTGTTTTTTGAATGCTTGCAGGCTATGAAAAACATTTACTTTCAATTCGCTTATCAGCGCTACTTTCCGCTGACATATTTGCCTTACTAACTGCTGGTGCAAGAAATGTGTAGCATTATTAACCGCGGTGACGTCTGTTTCCTAGTCCGCTTACTTTTCCTTCAATCCCAAGTTTTCATCTTTGTCGCATGTTCTGATTCATTAAAATTTTTCTAACCTATCTGAAACGATTTACTCGCTACTCGCTCTCAGTTCCCTTGGATTACTTTAGTGCTACATGTCGGAGTTTCCTATCGCCGGTTGCTTAATCGATTCCCACTTATGCAGCACTCACTTACGTGTCATGAGCCGAGATATTGATCATGCCACCTGATTTACCGGTACCTGGATATCCTCTGTCCCACACCTGTCACAGCTTAGCCTCAAGTATTTTCTGTACAGAAAAGGTATTATAAACCAAATACATATATATATATAGATAACACGTAAAATTGTGTATACAGGGTATAGAAATGAAAATCATTTTTATATATTTGTGTTAGCACCATCAGCACCATCACATGCGCCCTCTTCAAATGTTACACATTCGACTTTGTTTGTCCGCTAATTCTTCGTCACCCACTTTCCTGATATCTACATTAAAAGGTCGATTAAGTTTGCCTGATTGTTGTTAGCCACTGAGAATGTCCAACCATGGTCCTTTGGGGATGAACGAAGCTACCACTCTTACAAAATCGCAGCACATTCACTCGACGACCGACAGAGGACTGAGCTGATAGCTTTAAGTACATTCAGGGAATCCCTACAATTTTGCAATCAGTCTACCTAAGGTCTGAAGCATTGGTTACGAACTTACCTGTTTGCGAAAATACATTAAGCGTACAAACGATAATTAACTTCAACCATTATCTCTCACTTTAGCCCTATTCGGAATATCGCTCACCCTGCTTATCGAGGACGGACTTCACCATGGATCTTAAAAATTGCTCGCAAATACTTAGCGTTAGCTACGCTATCGCACACCAACTCATCAGTGAACCGAAATTGCAAGGGATTCTTTATTATTTTGGGTGACTGGATTCCATATCTTATCGTCCATGGAATTTACTATCGTCTGGCGTTTCAAAATATGCATGCGTGATTTATCTTGCCAGTGGAAAAGGTTTGATGTTCAGCGTTCATAGTTTCCACGAGCCAGCAAACGGCCACTGCAATTTGTTGACACGACGACTATGAATAGCAGGAAATCAGTAAAAGCTAGAATGAAGAACGCCAACCTACACACAACTTGCGTTTATAATGCAAACTCTCCAACTGTGACGTTACGTAACACACTGTATTTCCTACTACTGCATCGTTGCACATATGTGGTGTGCTTGGACCTGTCGGCCTCTTTCAGACGTGCTCACTATAATTGTATCCATCAAACTACATTACATAAATTGCCGCAAATAACCGTAAAAAGTGGATCGCAGAATAGTTCCTTATTCGTTTCTGTGACTGATATTCTTCATTGTGTCAACTTTTGAACGGTAATCTAGTAGTTGCTCAAGTCTTGATCCATGTATGGTGTCAGTTTAGGAAAACAAGCATGTGTGAGTTATGAATCGTAACTGTACCAATTGTAAAGGAGTATCATAAATATTTAGTTTTTTTTGCTTCCTTATACATGAAGGAATTTTGTTTGGCTGTCCCTTCTTTCATGCTTGTCTTTCCGAGATTTTAACACACTTCTTGACTGGCGCTCGGCGGACGGTCCTACTACACCGATTACTGCGATTAAATTGCTCGACAACAATGGTGGTCTTCATCCTAATATGACATTTGGATTTTTCTAATATTTATACTTATCACTAACCAGCAACTGCTTTCGCTGATGCGAAATGGCGTGATATTTTGACTGTGGAGCGAAGGCACCTACAGATATTAGACAAACCTCAAAGGAACCATAGCGTTTATCCTGACGAGACAAGAACAACTGGGTAAGGACTTCTCCTTCTTACAAAAACATTTTACACACTAGTTACCTGGAGTTTATTGAAAGAGTTTCCATGTATTATTCTTTTGAACTCAGATGCTTGTTGCTTCAAGGATGTCATCAAATATCATGAGCTGTTTTGTTCAGCTCTATTCTACCGATTGTATGAACAACCAGCAATACATATCATTCCAACAATTTCAAACCACTTGTTACATAAAAAGGGCCAAACAACATGTACTCACGTTGGCTCCAAGGATTCTTGTCACATTTCTACAGGCATCAAAACCTTTTATCCCCTAAGCAATTTTATAAACTAGAGCACAAGGCTGTATTTGGTTCAACACAGATGGTCCCAATACCATTGCGACGACAGCAGTGCAACATGGAAATTTAGTAGGACTCCCACTCCAAATTGATCCACAAGACATTTCGAGCATGCAATCAAAAACTTTGCAAATGTTCTCATTTTTTCGCGGGTACTTATTGGTTATCTTGAGAAAATGCATTTTTCAATCAAGCTGTGACCGATTAATTGCTTCACTTTACCACTACGTCATCAATACCTTCAAAGTGTACCTCGTTCCATTAATGAAAATTTTATTTTATTTTTATTTTTTCATGTCGATGGGAGTGTCTCGTTTACTAGGAAGTAAAGTATTAGGTTGGTAAGGAAGCTATTGCACAATTTTGTAAATTTTTATTAAAGCGGCTGGGTATTCGAATAAGTTTTGCTTATTTACTTTTTCTTTGTATATCACTTTGACGCTTGATTTTCGCTCTATCCATCAATATGGATAGTTTGGAACATACGTACTTACATACGGAAGCTTGGATAATGACTAATAAGTAGCATTTACGTGTGCTTAGTGATATAGTAATGATTTCATTAAAAGCTTGAGAAAGAGGGTGTGAACAACAACGTTGGATTCAGAAAAACATACATACATAAACTTTTTTGACCGCGATTTCAGACGTTGAATGGTTCTCTTATGTCGGACCACACACACGCACAGATATTTCAAAACCTTTGTAGCTATTTCATTTCCCTCCTTTGTTTAGGTTAATCCTCATTTTTGGATTTTACATTTACATGATCTTTTGCTCATCCATGGCATTACTTCATAGTTAATAATGTTCACACGTCTCTGCCTAGCTTCCCACCCAAAACGCCACTAAAATGATAGATCAGCTTAATCCAATTGCGGCCGATGCGCCTTGCGATAAGCGGAAACCCGATTGGAAAGATTGGAAAGTCAGCTTGAAGTACGCGTTGTGCGGATGGACTGCGACGCGCAATCTCAAAGTGGACCGCGATTCCTACTGAAGTGAACCTTAACCATTCCATCACTAGGACCGTAGCTGATGAAGCAGCAACAAATTGAGTGTCTTAGGGGTAGCTGTCACAAAGAACATCCCAATGGGCCCTTGTCCGATACATGATATATCTATCTGATGTAAGGAAATAACCTTGAATTGCGTCATGGAGTGCAGTGGTTTCAGGCTAGTAACACCCAATTTGCTGCTGCTTCATCAGCTACGGTCCAATTGATCGAATGGCCAAGGTTCAATTCAATGGGAATCGCGGTCTACTTTGAGATGGCGCGTCGCAATCCATCCACACAACGTGTACTTCAAATTGACTTTCCGATCTGTCATTAACCGTTGTGTCAAGCTTTGCCCGTCGTGACCCGGTGGCTTAGGGATAGCAGTCACAACGAACATCCCAATGGTCCCTGGTTCGATGCCTGCTATCTCTATCTGATGCGAGGAAATAACCACGAAACGCGTCATGAAGTGCAGTGGTTTCAGGTGGGCTACATCCGATTTGCTGAAAGTCGATGTTTTAAATGCATAACGGCTTTTGACGAAGCTAAACTT
>CALYDF020002728.1:0-35902 GCA_944474145.2 Dicrocoelium dendriticum | reverse complement strand
AGCCACTTTAGGTGTCTCAGCTAAATCATGCAGCCCAGTGCATCCACTCAACAACTCCACTGCAACTCTGTCGCAACCATCAAAGCGCAGAATCTGCCGAAGACACTGTTGATGGAACCGCTATAAATATAGCAAATCCCGCTGGTTATAGTCCAACTTTGGCTGCCGTATAGAAGAACGGACAGCAACATGGTTTTGTACACCAACAGATACGTACAAACCGTAAGCTGGTGATTATTCCACACTCGGTACTCTAGCTTCCCAAATGCCACCGCTGTCTTAGAGACACGGATACGAAGCTCACTGTGTAGCTCCTGGTCAGTTGACATCACGTACCCAAGATAGCAGAATCGGGAGGTGGTTTCCAATACTTCGGCACCAATGCTGATTCGTGACATCATTGTAGATTGTATCTCTGGTGAAGGCTGAAAAGATAGACAGTTTTGCTCATGTTGATGGTGAGCCCGAATTTGGTCGCTGCGGAGTCAAAGAACTTGTCATGTGCTGCAACTCATCCGGGCTGTGTGCAAACAATGCGCAATCGTCAACGAACATCAGTATACGAAAACTTGTCTCACAGACTAGGATTTTCGCACCGGAACGACGGATGTTTAGCAACCCACCATAAATACGGTGCTCCACACGAACACCATAAGCACGTATAGCATGAGACACATACCACCTAATGCCATGAAGATAAATATTAAACAGGGCAGCAGCTAAGATATAGAATTTATCCACACCAGAGACAAATGCAAAGTCATCCGAGGTCTGTCCAATCAGCTGCACGCTCGCCAGCATACACTGTGTAGACATACAATTAAACTTACAAACTTAGTCGGACAAACGAACTTAATCAACACCAACCACACTGCCTCTCGGTTCACCGTATCAAATGCCTTAGTGAAATCAAGAAGCAGTGAGTAGTACGGCTGGTGTCGTTCTCTGCATTTCTTCTGTAACTGAAGAGCGACAAACAACATATCGGTGGTGCTGCGACCCAAACACAATTCACATTGTGCTTCCGTCACTTTCGGTTCCGAAACCTGACTGGCGAGGCGGTTGAGCAGGATTCGGGTAATCAACTTGCCCACACGACTCAGATAATTGATCCAACTATAATTCATAGTACGTCGGTTGCTGCTTTTGCCATTATACAGTTGTAGCTCAAGGGCATCCTCCAGCTCAGGCTGCACCCCCTTCTCAATCCACACACCTTGCAACAATTGGTCATAGACGAACTGTCATCAATCGCGAGTTGATGCCAGCAGCCTCACTTCCAGCTAAACAGTAATGCGATCGGATATTGCAAATCCGAAACCATGTTCTTGTGGTGCTCAGGTGTCAGTTTCCACGCAGTAGAACGTGTAACCAGTAACAGCTTCATGCAACTTACCTTTCTCAGCGAGCCGGGTCTCACTGAGCGCCGCAATATCCATGTTGTAGGGCGCCAGTTCCATCGCGACGAGTGCAATGCGTCGCTCGGGGCGCTCACTCGAGTTCACGCCCAGTAGTGGGCGCACGATCCAGCCGCCGAGACTGAGTGCTTTGTGCGGAGACACACGATGGCATTAGTGGGCAATCGCGCGCGAGGTGGCGGTTGTGCTTCGGAGATTTGTTTGAGGGACTCCACCGGGATCCCAGATATTAAGCGCTATATAGAGCAACGTAAATGCATGAGTTTATCATCGAGACACCATTTTAATACCGTTAGTGTGGAGAAAGAATTGACGTTCGTAGGTAGGAAGTTTAGGGTTGACACACACGAAACAAAGCAAAATGCCGGCGGCCTTCCAACTGGCTGCAGTTTGTGGTGTTGGGATTACTCATCCGAAGATGATGACAAGCATAGTTTGGACTTTTAGAATCCGATGTCATTACAACATTGCTGCGCAAGTCTCGATTTTGTCCACTGTAGAACCAAAGCGGTTTTAACCTCAGTCCGTAAGGAAGAAGAAACAGAACGCATATGCTCTTGGCCACCATTTGTTATGGGATTTTAATGGCGACAGGTTCATGCCAGTTCCAAAGCCACCAGGCTTGGATAGTATAATCAGAATGAGGCATAATTTTGGCGTTTTGTGTTTGAGAGAAGATGGTTGCGCAGTGTTCTCCAGAAAGTTAAACAAAATGAAATCAACTTGTAAACCGAAATTTAAATTGGATCAACGATTGTGATTCGGAAACGTTCTAGACAGTTCACTCGCCGTCTACACAGTATCACAGTCAAACGAAGTATCGTTTAAAGGAAGAAAAATGTTGATGGCATACAATAGTTGTGATCAAAGGAAACCAAAGTTTTGTTTTATCTTCGGCACATTCGTCCGTGCAAGAATGGCATACTGTTTTTGTTGTTGTTGTTGTTGTTGTTGTTGTTGTTGTTGTTGTTGTGGTTCATAGTCGTTAAACCTGATCAGCACAGACATTACTCCGACGAGCAGCTGTCTTATCTGCAGTCATCTTCCGCAATAGTAAGTGCTGATTTATCGCTAGTTTTAACGACATCAAACGATCGGTGAAGGCTAGTGCTTACGAATGGAAACAGTTTGTCTATCGTCAGCACAGCGCAATTCACTCATACATTTCTCTTCGCAAATGTCTACAGTGCAAGAAAGCCCTACATTTGGACAAGGTAATCTGGGTTCAATTAGTTCGCATATCACCCTCAGCCACTTACAGAAAACTCCAGTAACCATCATTTGCTCGAATTGAGACGCACCAAATCTGCTGGGCCTAATCTCACTTCGAACATCGAAAATTTCGATTACAAATACCGGACCTGAAGTAGGGCGGGTTTAGTGTTGCATACGCACAACACTTCGCTAAACTACCAAATTTTCCTTGCTTGAATTCATCAGATACACATAATCGGAGTTGGGAGTAGCACCCGGAACCTATCGGTTGTTAGCTTGCATTTCGATCAAGAACTACTGAGAGCAGTAGGATACATTTTGCGATCCCAATAGTGGCGGGGGCTAACAATTTCAACATTACACTTTGATTGAATGGTTCACAGTCCCTCACCAATCACAGCAGCTCAATTATTAAAGCGTCAGCCACCAACCAATTTGACGAGTATAACGGCATCTACTTAACCTATCCCATTGGTTGATCATTAAAAAGCGCTGCAAATCATGGTATACGTATACGTATACGTATATCGATCGTATACCGCTTATCAGTAAATCTCCCAATACATACATTTATACAATGTAATTCAAGTTGCGTCTATATATATTTGGATATAACTATTCATATGTGTATATAATAAATACAAATTATATCCTGGGGACATAAAACCAACGCTTCTTGTGTGCAATATTTGGATATCTCGTCATACTATACCCATTTCCGCAACCAATCTTGGGTAGAATTTCCAGACAAGCTACGTTATAGGAAAACATTCAAGTGCATCAGTCTCATTAAACCTTAGCATAAGAAAGCAGGTTGTGTTTCTTTAAATTTTATGAAGATGCCTAAAGTTGGAGCGCAATGCAGTGAATTCGGAGGAGGGTTCCAGTGTTGGCACACTTATAGGGAGTAGCTATTTCGTCGACAGCGTAGACTTGTTGTCACCAAACCTTATTTTACAGCAATCCTGATAACTGACAAACTGATTAGTTTGGGTCGCATAACTACTAAGTACCACAAATTCCAAGAAAAAATAAAAAATAAAACGCGTCACTAGATGTCCGTTTTTCTTTTCTTAGTGAGTGTATTGAGAGCGAAAATAAAGAGCACCTGAAAAAGAATAAGGCTATTTCATTAGAAGCATATTACAAATCCCATTGAAACGCGAACAAACGTGCATTTATAGGGCATTGGGGTAATATGGTTTATAAAACTAAAGGTAACATTCGTTGGTATTTTCGGTGGTAGATTATATCCCTCAGTATTTGTATACAAATATACAAAATATATATATATATGTTTATATGCGGCGACCCGCTTGGAAAGTTTTAGCAAATTGTTTTCTCTGGAGCAAAAACCAATAAGCGGTGTTAGAACTACAACCTACTACAGGATGCTTTTGATAAGTTAGGTGCATGGTCCCATTCGTTGAAAGCTGCGCAAGCCGGGATGAGTGGCCCGTGCATGCGCATTGGGATAATGTCAACATGCCTCCCCTATTGTAAAATCCCCGAACAGAAGAATTGGTCCATGATACGACCAAGCTAACGGAGTCAGTGTGAACTAGTGTAGTTGCAAAATTGTTCTACCCATTAACGTGCTTCATTTCAAGCAAAAGGGCGACAGTGACTATTGAAATATTAGCACAAGTGTACGGTGTTTTGCGGCAAGTAAAAATGGGTGCCGTTCGAAAGCTTTGTAGATGACAAGGAAGGTGTTGAATGAGCCCCATTAGGGTTGACGGTAAATAAGCGTAGTCCCACACAATGCCAAACCATTGCGACGGATGCTTGCGAATGATAGAAGGCCGTTTTTAAGAATAGTAGCAGAAGAGCTGGAGCTAAGCAAAGACTGTGGGAGCAGTGTTGTTCACTAGCACACAAAAAAGCACAAGACTTTGTTGGGTTTTAACGCACACGTGGACAGTCGATCAGAAGCAAACTCAGAAGGAAACATTTAGATGATTCCGTAACAGGTCTGACTGCGTGATAAGCTTTCTCTCTTAATGCAAGCTGACAGTTCTTCAACCCCCTCCTTACAATGCAAATTTGGCGCCGGCAGACTACTTTTAGTTTCCCCGCTTCAAATTAGTCCTGAAATGTTTAAGATTTACAGACGTTACGGATATGTAAAAACGTGTGACCCCGGTGCTTTGAGTGATTTCATAACGGATATTGGTCGCCAGCTTACAGTAACATTATAATAGATTTCAGAAATGCGTTGTAGCTTATGGTGATTAGATGGAAACAGGAAGTTGTTTGCCTGGAATCACCAGTGCTTACCTGGAAAGCCAGTAGTGATCTGTGTTTGTAACTCTGGTTACCTTTACTTTTTGAGATCATTCACCGAATTTGCCGGACGCATCTAGAAATTGCATGTATTTGGCAGTACCGAAATTTGTAAACCTCAACAATTTGCCCTTCCAATGCGACTCTGCGCAAACAACCGATTCGTGCCAAATAGTTTGCAGCTCCGGCTTTCTAATGACACGAAGTAACGGCGTCTTAGGAGGCTGTGCTTTATTTGACAAGCGCTTGAAGTGTGCTAACCAAAGGAAATTTGTGACAAAATGGTGTGCAGTAACCATAATCACAGTTGGGTGCACCGATGAATGAGATCATGCGTACAAACCAGTATGCCAAAAGTGCGGGATATTGATAGTTTGATATTACGGCATTACATGTATCAACAATGAGCTAGCTCACGCCGGGGTCTGCACAGTATAAGATTATGGACAGCACGACTGCCGTGTCAAATTTAACTTGTATCACAGCATCTCGTGTTCCAAACGGCTTGCCAAGCAAATTCGGGAACTGCCGGCGGTTCGGTTTAACATGATAATTTGGTGACCCCGTGTCCAGCTGACTACAATGCTAACCTAATTTTAATAGTATGTTTCTTAAAAAGGATTTGGGCTCAAGTCCAACATGTCACGGCTTACCAGATTTGGAGCTGTTTGGCACCTAATTCCAAGGTCATCAGGTGCCCCCGGTAAAGCCCACTAAACACCTCCAATTGCTTCATCTCTCTTTGATAAGTAAACTGGCACAAATCCTTTACTTTCTCCGTCTCCCGAAGTTTTGGAGTCACGAGCTCTGCGAGCTTACGCTTTAGCCAAGTTTGTAAGCTTGAATATCGTATTCTACGTGAGTACACACATAATAATCGGAAAAGTGGCTGTTAACCTAGACCCCGAGTGTAGCCATCAAGGGACCAAATCTAACCTACCTTTTTCAAGCGAGCGAAATGGGTGGAAAAATTGAGTTCGTTCTGTTGAACACACTATGGTCGCAGTCCCTAGGTGTGACCTTCTGATCACGCCCTCCAAGACCGTAGATGTAGGCGTGTCAGTAAAGAATGCGAACAACTCTTCACTCATTCACATTAAATGGCTGCGCGTACCACACCAACGAAATTGGGGCCTGTAGTAATGCGAATATTAGCCCGCTCCGGTTGGCAGTTGATGTTCCAATTTGTTTACCAAGATGAGCGCTTTGGTTACAGAGGTTTCAGTATCAATTACAATGACATTTTCACTGAGTAGTTGTGAAATGCTTGCTTGCATTAAATGAGCTTCAGAATAGTTCGCAGAGTAAAATCGGTGGGATAATTACCCTCGCTCTAGCATTAATAAAAGACTGTTGTCAGAGAAGTTTTAGGTAACAAACCTTGCAACACGTCGCATTCATGCAGAATTGAGTCCGATGAAGTTGTCTGAACTCTCAATAGAGGTTGCGAGTCAAAACCCAACCACACAGCAATTCTATAAATTTAACTCTGAAATGCTTTCACTCTATTCGTCATTTGCCTTTCGCAGAAAAATGTGATGTAATCCAAAATGGGAAATCCACTACTAATAGATGGAGTTTGTGGAGCAAAGCGATAAGACACGACTGAAAAGTCAATGTTACTGACACCATTTTCTGTCTCTGGGTCAACGTCATCTGTTCACCCAACGCATTCAATAACAGGTTCGTGATACACGATCGATGCTGAAGAAACCCACTATAACCCTGCATGATAATGCCATAGTTATCCAGGTAAGTAGCCAATAGTTTCTCGAACACTGCGTCCACGTTCTTATAAGGCAAATGAAGGGTTTTCTGTGTGATTTAACATGTCTAGACAAAGTTACTCCGACATGAATAAGAGTGATAATGTCTCCTTTACATGTTTACAGAATTCTGGTATCGTCTAGGCAGACTAGAAGAAGCCGGCCAATAATTCGACTAGATACATGGCTGGCACTTGCGGCACTTCTGGGCAGATATTATGTGCTTCAGGATGGCTTTGCGTGAACGTGGATAGTAACGTCTTTAGCCTCGGTTTTGAGCGTAAGTGCTAAGAACTAAAAAGCTCAGTAAAGTAAATAGAGAGTAAAAGATGTCCGAGTCTTATAACTTATCAGAGAAAAACCCGAACTGAAGGCTTAACTCATTGTTTGCAGAAACTTAGCAAGCGGCGAAATTATGAGGTGCGCCTTACCAGAGATGTGAATGTGTATATAAAGAAGTTTTGGGTTAGAACAAATGGATGGATTTGTTTCCGCGTAAAGACCATTCCCTTCTAGTTGTACTGAGCTCTTCACACCATCCAAATTTATACGTTGGGAAAGCCCTTATAAACTTTCCACATCACATTCCTTAGGTTCACTTAGTTCATGTTATGATTTTCAAACACGCTGCCGTTTGTAGTCGTAATGAAAAGCTTTGCTGTTGTTGCTTTTACGCCTAGTAACTCAAAGGCTTTTAGGAATAACACCGTTGGTTAATCTGGACTGTACTCGGTCGTTAAAAATTAAAAAACACATTAAATGGTTTATTTCAAGATGGCTAAGATACGTTTCCTTCAGTGAAACACACTTGTACAGCGAGTTTCATCGGACTTTTATATATGAAATTTGTTCCATACGGACCAATAATGCAATGGTTTTTGAAGTATGTAATAAGCAACACCGTATTGGAAAGCTACTTATGTTACAGCTTTTCTGGTTTGATTCCACAAGCATACTCATGAGTTGCGGAAAACCGAAAACTGTGACCACATTTGGCATGGAAAGAAATGTTTTCAAGCGAGATCTAAATATAGACAGACTGTTTCATGTCCTTAATAGCAACGGCAGTTGATTCCATAGATGGACGTAGCTTGCCAACAAGCAATGTAAAACACAATTTTACTTGGTCTTCTGTACGAAAAGCAGACATTTCCCATCACGAGTGGGATTTGTTAAGCCATTCTGCCAAACGACAGCATTATGTGGAGGGACAACTTTGGACTACATGTGTGTGATTGGATTGCGACGCGCAATCTCAATGTGGACCGCGATTCACATTGAAGTGAACCATGGTCACTGCGATCATTGGGACCGTAGTCACATCATTGTGAATCGCTGTCCACATTGAGATTGCGAGTCGCAATCCAATCACATAACGTGTAGTCCAAAATTGACCCTTCAGTTAGTCATTTACCGTTGTGCCAAGCACTGTCCGCCTTGACCCGGTAGACAAAGACGTAGAGGTTTCGGCTACTATTCCAATGGTCGTGGGTTCGAGGCCTGCTATCTCCACCTGATGAGATGAAATTCCATCGAAACGCGTCGTGGTTGTGCAGTGTTTTCGGGCAGGCAACACCTTACTTTCGACAGCATTAGTTGTTACCATGACTCGGGACCTCGATGAGGCATGACACTGGTCGATTAAGATAACACTACTATTCAGTGTGTACAATCGTTGTTCGTGCACATCCGCCATTGACACGCCTACATCTACATTTTTGGGGCGTACGATCTGCAGACAATCTCTCAGGAACGCGACCTCTGTGTGCTGTTACGGGGCGACTTCGGTTGTTTCCGAAGTCAGAGTCTGTATGAAAAGGTGTTAACCAGCATGTTGATCGCTTGCAGAGGGCATTCGGGAGTATTGATTCTTCCATCTACTCTTTGATGCTCAATGCGTACGCGCGCCCCCACTGCAAATACGCCATCCAGGCTTGACGTTCCTGGCTAAAGCTGACCTTGCAGAGCTCAAAACGCCCCAACATGCAGCAAAGAAAGTTGTCAAAGGATTGCGCAACTACCCGTGCCAGGAACGACTGAACGCACACTCAGTGATAAGTGGATGTTACCAGTGGCTATGCGGAGAACTCATATTAGTTTACCAACTAATGAGCTAGCCCAATCACTTATGTCGCCACTCTTTGAAACTCAGTCCGAAGACCAATCATAGAGGGAATAGCCCGAAACTGAGTCAAAAACATAGTCATCAAGATTGTCGGCGAAACTACTTCCATTCTGGTCTGCCAACTCTGTAACGCTCTTACAAACTAAGTTGTCTCTGCCCTCACATTAGCTGTTTTCAAAAAAAGTTGGTTAGCAAAATGAACGTGCTACACATTGTTACTTGAAAGGATATTCCGGATATATTCCGACAAACCAGTATTTTGGAATCATAAACTTCAGTGAAACAAGTAGATCAGTACAGTGGGGTGCGTAATCTGCATGTTCTTTGTAATGAGCATTAAACATAAAAGTATGTTATTTCAGTCTGACTGTTACTATCTCACTCCCCAACCTCCTTCCATACGCCATTAGCTTCCCTCTTCATCGATGTGTTGGTCATTTAGTCGACATATATGCAATTTGAATTACGTTTGCTTCTATTACAACCTACGGGAAATGTTAAGACTGTTTTTTATCCGTTACAAACCATTTCCATTTTCCATTGGCTGATTCGCCGAACAAGCTCTACGTGGTGCCAACTGGGTGGTGAGGCTTGATCTCGTTCCAGTAAATGACTCGGCGGCAGTGTTCCAAGGCGTGGTGGGTCTCTGCCTGCCAACCGTTTTCCCTGTAAAGTCCACATCAGTCAGTCTAACAACACTGTGAGGTGGCGGACGTGACTTGCCACTAAATAAAGTCACTGACGCTCGCTTATCCGAATGACATCCCTCACTCCATGGATTTTAGTCGTCCAAGTAGATTCCACTTGAGCTCCACTTACGCCGACCCCCTGACTGAACACAATCAAAAATGAAGCATCACGCCCAAAAATTTAAGCAAAATAGTTACGTGAATTTATGCTTGCCTCAATTATATACACATACTCACATAAATCCAGTATGATACCGCTAATTTTGCAACATTCTTGTACAATTATCAATCCTGTATACGCAGATGTGGCTCACAAAAGCGCGAATAAAAATTTACTCATTTATTGGACTCTAAGTAATGGTGGGGTTTCTGTTCAGTATTCGAGGCCAATGTGGGTCAAGCTGGAGATTTGGATTTCGGCTCTCATAAGCAAACATTTATGGGCGCTCCATGACAACTATGGTAAATCAGCGCTGAATGTTTTCCGAAAGATTTCTAGCTGTCTTGCTTAGGCGGCTATGTATGATAGAGCAGTACACTAGTGTAGGTCACACTACCAGTTTGAATAATTCAAGCCAGTTGTTAGTTGTTCCGCTTTCTCTGTTGGATGGATTCAGTTAAGTCAAAGAGGCTCAAGTATCAAATTCCGTATTCCGAACGAGGCAGCCGGTTGCGATGCGCATACCAGCAATAGTGATATGTCATTCTGATATAAAGAGCCTGTGGTACAGCATTGAAAATGTGCCGCTAAGACCCATAAAAAACTACGTTACTTCAATTAATTAGGGATGACAGATTTCGAGTATATATTCCTACACGTTGTAAAACAAGCTCAATTTAAACTGACAATAATAGCTTGATCCTGAGTTCAATGGTTCGCCCAGCTTCGGAGTTGGGATGCAAACTTTTCATCACCAAGCGAGGTGACTTCGTCAGTGCGCTGCTGGGTCCAATCTAATCCGCTGACTTGTTCGTCGATTTGTGATCGGTCAGCAAGTGACTTTGAACTGGCCTCGATCTGTGCCCCGTGACCTTCAACGGTCCGCCCAACTCTGATAGATACGGGCCATCCGTGGGATGGTTTTGCTTCGGCTGTTGTTGATGTGTTGTTGATAGCTCGTTTAGCCGACCACGACGGTTTCTTCCTTCTTTTTATGGTGTTTTAGTTCCCTCCGTCTTAACGTTTGGTACAATGGATCAAAATTGCGGATCCGGTACGTTCACGATCTTTAGCAAGGTAATTTGCTTTGCATTTGTACTCTTACTTTAGGGCTATATGATTCGTACAGCTTAATAGACTGTATGTATCTATCTTTTTAGCAGTTGGTCTCTGGTCTAAGGCTTAGTTTCAATGGTACATTAGGTAGTACCTTTATTTTATATTATAGCGGTATATTTGTTATCAATCCATGCTACTGAACGTTAGGATATCCACTACCTGTTGCTAAATCTTCTGAGTTTCGCTTTTTGTGCTGCCAAAGTCATTATACACATTTACTTTGGGATTGCTTTCTTAAGGTGCTCGTTGCAACTGCTTTTCTAAGTCAACCTTCGCCAGTGCGCTGCTGACGTAAGCAGAAGAATTTGTATTTCCTTACGTCAAACTAAAGCAGGTCTCCCAATGGTAAGTGCGCCTCCTCTCAGACTAACCTTTGCATTAATTTATATTGGTCCACTGCCTTGGGATCGACCGAAATGAGTACAAAATGCAATGGCTTATATTGGAAATAGCTATGATGGGCATAAGCTGTAAATGTGATCCAGGTACAAATTCTTAGGGTACAACACACTGGACTTCAAATGAGTCGGAATTCGTACGGTGAATTCCTACCTACCGCCAACGACAAGTGAAAAAGTTTCTTATCTAACCCAGGACAAGTTCACTATTCCATGCCTTTGAATCCTATTAAGGAGAATGCGGTTTATCATTCAGTCCAACCTCATGAGAAGTTTGAATATACGACATCGACTCTTACTTCGAAATGAACATAATTCGCACAGCTCGCTTCAACTAGCAATAAATTGGTATTGCTGCTGACACGCTATATTGCTGCTACACTCAAGAAATCTCATGATTTCCTCTGAAATACTACCTTCCTTTGGATAACACCTACAGTGGAGCAAATGGGTGTTTATTTGATGGCTACGCACGCTTGCCGTCCTTATGGATAAGAGTGAATATTCCATGTTTCCACACTGTGAGAACCTGAGCCAACCGTTCAACCATATCCGCGGTGGTTGTCTTTATATCTTCGCTCTTATGTCGTCGGAGAGCTGTGTACGCGTAAGGAAAGTAGTTTATTCATCAAATAAGCCACAGTAAAAATGTGTAGCTTGAAAAGAAGGGCGATGTGAGTTGCTTTAGTGTCTGGTGGTAATGTGATACGCTCCGAAAAGTATAGATAGAAGATTCCCAAAGCACTAAGCTGCCCATTGCTCAGTTCGCCTTGGACTAAAGTTTCAAATAAAACGGGGATTCCGTACTTCATACTGCGTAGCTTATTGACGTGCTTACCCAGGGTTAAGGGGTTGACGCTGCAATGTATTGCCAAAGATTGTAAGCGCTGTAGTTTGGATTCGCCAAACAATTTGACGCGGTGATGTTGTTGATTTATGTAGAAAAACAAAGCGGGTGAAGTCAAAGTGGTTTAATAAACGAACTTGGTCGATTCGCTTAAAATATGTATTTTAGAGACCGGATCTTCGGACAGAACCTCATTTGCTTCCGGCGAAGGACTTTGATTTCTGACGCATACGCCATTAATTTTGGATGTTTGTGAATAGCTCAGTGGTAGAGCAGCGGACCGGAAATTCCTGTACCGGGTTCGATTCCCCGTCGAGGCACATTTTTGTGCGTGAATTTTAATCGTGACTTCTACTTTCTACATATGCCATTAGTCTGATGAACTGGACTGCAGACTCTCTGCGTGATATGTGGATGCAGTCATGCTGGAAATTAGTAATTGGTCGCTTGAACGAGGTCAGAAGAGATATCGTAATGGGTCATTGTACCAATTAGTGCATTCCACCTAACCGATGTGACGGATGAGCAGCGTTGCATAATCGCTAAGACCAAACGATGCGCCTATAAAGGTTTTCTCCGCCATTACTTCACTGTTGATGAGCACAAGGTCTCAGTCAGAAGGTTCGCAAGCAATTCTGAATCCCATGGGAATGCTGACATATTAAGTCCGCGTTGAATCATTCGCTGAGAGAAAGTGGGACGGACTATGCGTACAGGCTGAGCTCCAATCAGAAGGACGTGAATGGGGGATTATGTCAGGACACGCTTCATGGCATGGGCTAGGTGGTGGTCTATTTCCTGGGTGGACACTGAAATGCAATAAACTAACGCTAGTAAACACACATTACAGCGCCTCAGCTGCAGATGACACCAAAGAGTAATGCTAACTAACATGTCTGGATCGTCGTTATTAGCTAGATGGACATCAAAATAGTACTGCAAGATTACCCTATCTTCTCTGCTTCGTCGATCGTTTCGCAAGAAGGTCAAGCCAAATAAAGCGCTCTTAGAATAAGAGATCTCACTATCCAGCTATGCTTCAGTTAAAAACACGAGGTTCCGAGGAGTTGAAGTCTGACGAGTACAAAGCTCGGGTAGGTTACAAATAAATCCTTTCATGTTAGTATACATCTAAGTTAGAAGCTTACTTGTAGTTACAGATTTCCGTTAGATTCTATGCCGACTGAGAGGTCTCTAGCTAAATTGCGGGTTTGGTTGTTGTTAAAGGCTATGCTATGTATTCAGTAAATCAGCTGGTTCAGTAATCCAGTTTTGCCAAGGTCAACTAGTTACGGAAAGTCAATGGTCCTTTTCAACAACCGGATGCGCTTTTACAAAACAGCTAGCTGCACAGTGTAAAATTTTAAACTTAGTGCCACCGCACTTTTTAACTAATCGGTTTCAGCGCATCTAATCAGTATGCCAAAGGTAAAGCAAAAGTGCAGCAGATCCCATTCACGCACTATGCAAGCAAAGCACAAGGCTGTACTTGCATTTTCATTCCTGATGAGGAGACAAAAATACCCTTTAACATCTAAGCCATTGTAAAAATTTGACAAGACTTCAGAAGCACCAAAAGTTCAACTGTCTCAGCCCAGCTTCTTACTTTCTACCTTACAACGGTCATTTGACGACCCATTGTTCTCAGCTTCTAGTTTTGTACGCGGGTCACAAAACGCTGACGTCCCACGGGAATTGATGATAGTTCCACTGCATTGTCTAATCCCACTGACACACATATATGTCTCTTCCCATAGGTAGTGCACATTTCGATGTAAGCGGAGGAGGCAGGCGGCCACCGTGACAGGTCCGATTGTAGCCGACTAATGGTGGACGCGCCGTTGGTCTTCATGGTGTTGAGCACAAGTTTATGTTATATTTTGTTTTACTAGGGGTTTTAACTGTAATATGCAGTCACGAGATGATATTTTGTTTGTCGGCGCATCTATAGGCTTACCGAAACCTACATGTTATTACAGTCCAATCCTCGGTTAGTGAGGAAGGATATCAATTACCCTATTATTACAAAACGAAAAACCAAAATCTCTAAACATAACTGTAACATTTACTTTCCGAAATACGTATGAAGGAGTGGCGACATGTCTCCCCACGCAACCATCTGACTGAGTTGAGGATGGGTAGGAGTATACTGCGATTCATAACAAAATACGAATAAAGATTGCGGATAATAGATGGAGTTGAAGACTTGCAGTTGGATTAATTAAATCCCATCAGTGACATACTATTTCAAGAACGTTCCACTGCGAAAACGTCTATGTCTGCTCATTCTCAGTCGTTCTCCAACCAAGAGCATAGACGCTCTAGTACGCAACCGAAAACCACCTCACCAACAATATGTACACCCCTAAAAGATAAAATAGTGAGGAACACTAGTAGCAAAACCTCACATGGCATCTACGAATTCATCTAAGCAAAATAAAAGCACTGCTATTTTAACCCTTTCATCTAAAGTTGTCACCACTGGAAGTCCGCAGACAATTTGCATATCTCCAGCCGGTCAGCATTTGAGTATGCAACATATGCCCTCCATTAATTTTTTTACCGCTTGCTAGCGAAATTCATGTAGCCGAGAGAAACTTGCAAAACCAAAAATTCTCCTAGTCTTCCTCTACATATAAATAACTTTTACTGGAGAGTAGGTTATGTGAAGCAGCCAAGAAACTGTAATTCCAATATTTAACCCAATATTTAACCCATTCAACATATTTGCGGGTCCTGTGGGGCTTTATCCGCCACGCCGGCAAATGACACTAATTCCGCAAATCCAATGTCTACCACATCACCTAGCTGGGGTCCTCTGCCTGGATTCCTGTAGGCAACCCAAAAGAGAACCATACCCTGCAATTACTATTAGTTACTCCTCGTTCATTGGTAAATAAAATGCACTCCTTTACAATATTCCTCACCTTTCTTCTGATATAGTGCTAATAACAGAAACCTGGGGTTCAGTGCACTCCATTAAATATCAGTCGCTTGCTAAAGAAATTACGTAGCCGAGGAAAAGTGGCACAACCAAAATCCTGGATCGGTTCTTCTACGCCTACATAGCCTTAACAGGCAGGTAGGTTAAGCGCAAGAGCCAACAAAGTGCAAAAGGAGTGTGAAGATCCTAACCTCGTGGCTAGCGTCAGTTTTATCTGAGCGTCTTCCAGGCTGGTGACAATGTGAAGCGAATTCTCAAGGGTTGGAAGTCTTGGAGGATATGGCCCGCAATAGGAGTCAGTGGAGTCAATGCTGTTCTACCATCTCTTCATTCTGTGCTCTCTAATGTTCAACAAAGCATGAAAACAGAAAAGAAACTCCAAACGGCGTGTGTGAAACTGAAAAGGAATATTTTGCTAAAGGTTTACTCTCTCTCTCCCCTTTGAACATTACATTCGACACCACCGTGGTTCGGATGGCACATTTTTCTGATTACAGAATTGTGAATAAATAACAATAATAATAATATAATTTCACAGCGGGTCGAACTTTGTCCAGTATTTCGCCTGTCCAACATTTTTTGAGGGGAGGGGGCTCCCGTGGCAGTTTACCCGCCACACCCCCAAATGGCACTAATTAGACAAATTATATATCTCCGTATCCATCATCCTCACCTCACTGGTGTCTCAACCTGGATTCCTGTAGGCAATCCAATGGCAAACAAGACATTGCATCTACTATTAATGAATTCGCGTCCATTGTTAAATAAAATGCACTTCTTGCATAATATTCTTCGCCTTTCATCTCCTGATGTTCAGTGGAGATGCCAGACAAGCTGTTTTTGATGCTGGGTTATAACATCCTTCCTAATGACCCTTCTGGTAAAGATGGAGTCTGTCTAATCTGCGTCAAAGAAGCCTACCTAGTTCTTCCTCTGGATGTTCACTCGTTTAGATATTTCCTGATTCGTTGTGGAATACCACTACTAGTTATCCAAAATATCTCTTATTAGGTTGCATTTACAAACCACCCTCAGCCGCAGTCCCCGTAACTGATGACTTGGTAGATATTTTTCTATTATTATCGACCCATCATACACTAATAACATTATCCTTGGCGATTTTAATATGCCCGGAACAAAATGGTTACTTATCAATGAAACACAAAAGCGCAACACCTTTATGTCTACCCATGGTCGATTAGGTTAGGTACAACACGTCAATGAGCCTACCCGGTTTGGTAACAAACTTGATGTGATATCTTCTATGGGAATTCTAAGTGTGTCCACATACATCAGTGCTAGACTACCACTAAGCTCTACCACTCTATTCAGCTTTCCATTGAAGTCGTGGCTCCAGAATGCACTAAGAGTTTGAAAAGGATTGCCACTCTAGCAGGTATCTCGAAGAAGGCAGCCATCAAACTGTATAAAATGTAAAACGTTTAGGGTAACAAACGATTTTACTCCGCTGATGCTCCATGCCAGAGTGCTAACAGCATTATATCACGACCATTACAAAACGCTATGCTCCGAGGAGGTAATGGTACTGAACGGCATAAAAGTGACAGGCACCACCTCAAAACTTTTGGATCGTAGACAGAATGGGAAATTCAGTCATATCAACTTAATTGTAAACTGCAATGGAAATGTCACAACTGATCGAGTAGTCTTATTTTCGATCTTCAATGACCACTTCATGTGTACCTATAGTACCAATGCGAGTGAGGAACCTCAACCCAAGCTGATAAACGAATTCAGCAATAGATTGCAAACGGTTGAATTTAAACTTGGTGGTATGTACAGTCAAAGCAGAAGAGTTCGGTCATGATGCGCTAGTCAAAAAAGAGGCCCAGACATCCCACTGTTTCTGCTTAATGTATTTAAGCTTTCCATGATCAAAGGATAGTACCCTATGCATTGAAAACAATCGGTTATAATTCCACAAACAAAAGTGGTTCTATGAAAGATGTAAAAATATAATGCCAAATCTCTAACATTTACCTATTATTTTAAGAATCATAGAGAATTTAGATAAAAACTGACAATAGGATACTTGAGTTCCATGAGCTTTGTGAGTAAACATTAGCACGGTTTTTAAAATCCATGTCATGTACTACCTGTCAGTTAGATTATCTTGTTCATGTAACTAGAACAACAGACGTCGGAAGCGCCATCGTTGTAATATTTCCTGATGACCAAAAAGTCTTTGACCGTGTCCCACACAACTTATTGCTGCGGAAGCTTATGTCTTATGAACTCACAAATTCCCTTCTAAAGTGGTTGTCGTCTTACTTGGAGGGTAGCAAGCAAATAATCCGAAATAGTAACTTTATATCTGTCCATTTCGATATGAATGGGGTAATGCAAGGAAGTGTGCTATTTCCGCTATTATTCTTAAGCTGACTCAGTGATTTCCATGGTGAAATTATGTTCTAAAAACCATTCTTCTTCGCAGCTGATGTTAAAATGTTGCTTTTTCCGCCCCGGGCTAGATTGTCCTAATTTATTCAACAGCCCGTCTGACTTGCCAGCGTTGGAGCATTGGAGTAACTCCTGGAGCTTGCACTTTGTCACTGGCAAGTGTAATCTCTCGTACTACGGCTGTGACACTCCACTGAAAGTCCTAAACTTAAAAACCACTGCTATTCATGTGTGTGGCGGAAGGCCCCGACCTTGGTCTAAGCCATTCAGCCTTGCTTAAATTTTTAGAGCAAGTTATATTCTTGTAGGCTTCTGCCAGAAAAACTGTCGCCTACATAAACCGAACTCTTATCTTGAGGAATACCAGAATTAAAGCCTTTAAAAAGTGTATTAAAGCCGAAGCATGACTACTGTAAGATAAAGTACGAAAATCTGAGAAAAGTGGACATCATAACACTGGAAAACATCCAACGATCATTCACCAAGAGATGCTTCACTATGCCTAATATTATGACTTACCGTGAGCATCGCGTGGCTCTAAAAATGGAGTCGTTATGTCAGCGCAAACTGAAAATCCGTGTAATCTGTACTGCTTATTATTCGGCTTGAGCCTTACAGCTCAGCCCCCATTTAATTTTCAGGCTCTCAAGTGCTTTGAGATAAGAAACGGCCAGCGCATACAGCATAAACAAAAGTATCGTACCAAGCTCCACTTAAATAGTTTCTCAGTAAAATATGCGTTGATATCGAATTTCAGCAAATGCTTTTCCAATCTGCAATTCAAACGGATTATCCAAGTTCACCTGACTGTTTTCACTATCATGTCAACACAACCACGAGATGACTGTAACTGCTTTGTATGAGAAGGTCCTGGATACACTTAAAAGTTGCAACATCCTCTAATTGTCTCAATATTATAAATTTAGCCTCACTTGGATGAACGCCTTAGCGTGTATTTACAAACCACTCATTCTCCTTTGGTGCACTATTTCCAGCTGAAATCTGTGCACCGTTGTCGTTCCTTGCCAAGGTTTTTTTTATCAAATTGTGTTTGGCATAATAGCAAAAGATTGCAAATCTTATGATTTAATTCCTCATATTTTATTTTCTTCCTTATCTCAGTGTTGACCGTGACTGGGCTGATCTCTTGAAGTGACGCGTTACAGCTTCTAAGATAAAAAATATACCCATGCAAATCATGCTACCATTGGCTGGCTGGCAAATAACGCAAAATTATCCGCATGCCGGTATGGGTTGAGGCATCATCACACATAATGCACGCATAAAACAGCCCTTAGAAAAAACAATAGTGAAACATGTGATAGCTTACATGCTATATTGCCATACCGGCACACAGCTAGTTGGAGCATGGATGTCGAGTGGAACCCATCGCGAGAATAAACCGCATGGAAGCAGGTCCCCTAGGGACGGTTTCATAGTTGACCGTATTACTTTAACTGAGCATTTGGCTCAATCTGTTAGTTATGTTCGACCACACTTGCCTTCGCAGTTTGGCTCTCATCTGGTGAGAACCCCGTGTGACCAACGAGCGTGTTCGACGTCTTGGTTACGGCACAATACAAGGAAATGAATTGCTCAACACAGTGATATCACGCACCATGCTCCGATGCCTGGGCCATGTGTTGCGCATGCCAACCCACCGGTTTCCGCGCTTAGCATTGTTTGCGCACCGGAAGGGAGGATAGCAGACGAGGAGAGGGGGCCAAACGATGAGTTGGTCGAGAGGAATGAAGGCCCTCAATTCCATGCTGGTCTCGGTTTGGGTTTCTGGGCTCGCAGGTTGGGTCCGAAAAACTATGATCACGTTTGGCTGGATACACTTGCTGACAAGGCTCGGTGCCGAACTCAATGGCGCTTGTGATGTGAGTTTCTTTGACCTTCCTCCTGCCGCGTAGCCTCCCCTCCAGCCACAAGCTCATTTCTTAGTATGCCATAATTTGACATGATAAGGTTTTTGTTGCTTAGTGGCCGGCTGATAGCTTTCTGGAACGATGCCCATCTGTTACAAGTATCTCAGTTGGTATGCATCAGTTGAAATTTTTCCATTCTTTTTATGTATTGCAGCGTAGTAGCTGAGGTGTTTTCCACCTGTAGCTAACGTGGATAATGACGATGATGGTTGACTGCATTTTTTATTGTTCCCAGTTCCTTACTATCGTTAATGCTTTCAATCTGCCATTCATTTCAGAAACCTATTTGGAACTCGTTGTATAAAATAGGACATCGATTATTTTATGTAACCTCTATGTACAAATTGATCAGTCCACACATTTGAATCGTGCCTCGCACCACCAAGTAGTAATTCGTTTTATGTAGGCTGAAGAATGATCTGACAGTAATGCTTTGTTAGTGGTATATATATATATAAAGCGGAAGAGCTCGTGTTACGCTGAGGATTGTGTTGGCGACACCCTGACAGCTTGTGGACCCGCTGCTCCCAACGCTTTGCCGTGGGCTAATGACCTGGACGTCTCTTCGTGGCAATCGCTAGTTTGGAGTTCGGTTACACCTTTCTTCTAGCTAAGATCCAAGGCACACAAATCCGCGTGAGTCGGATCATTGAATCCTGGTGCTCGCCCGGCTGACATTCCAGTGTATACTCTATCGAAGGCGTTGATTAATGACGCAATTCGTTCTCCTGTCTTATCTGGATGTCCTGGCGGTATTACAGTCCAACCCTATAAAGGAAGTACACTAAGAATAAGAAATCCATGCTGTTTCAGTCGTCGCGCAGTAGCCCTAGGAAAATGGTTGCCTTATCTGTTGCATACAGCGAGGAGAATAAGCGAAAACATGTTACTGCTGGCGCCTCCCTTCTTTCTTCTTCTTCTGCACATATTCCCCGCCCCATTTTCACCTAATCCACTATTTTCTTCAATCCAGGTTGTCACCATTCATACTGTTGCCCGCCAAAGCAATCTTATGCCCCAGCACAAAGCGCCCAGCATTCCGTGTTGGAACTGATGCACACTACTGGACTGGGAATCGGATGAGTGCCCTGAACGACGCACTGCACTTTTCGCGAAGGAACTGGCGCGCTACAATACGGATATTACGGCGCTCAGTGAGACTCGGCTAGATGAGCAAGGTACTTTGCATGAAGCTGGTGCCGGCTATCCGTTCTACTTGTTAGGAAACGACACTTCAACACCGCGCGGAGACAGGGTTGGATTTCAAATATCCGATCGCATCAATAGCTAGCTGGGGTGAGTCTACTGGCATCAGTGCGATACAGGTGACTGATCTGCTACGGCTCGGAAGAGGTAAGCTTGCCACCTTTATAAGCACTTACGGTTCGACCATGTGTTATCTTGATGACACACTTGATCACTTCTACACTCAGTTATTCTCTGTGATACGGTCCGTGCAGAGGAGCATCCAACAATTTCTGCTGGGTGATTTCAACGCGCGTTGGACACGATGCATCGGTGTGAACAGATGCCATCTATTCGCATGGAATTGGTTCAGCGAATACGAATGTGGACAGGCTGCTCTCACCATGTGTCACTCATGGACTGACGATCACGAATACACGGTTTGTACTGAACACGAGTCTTATGGCAACTTGGGCGCACTCACGGAGTGGTTACACTTGCCTGCTCGATTATGTTATCGTACGTCAGCGTGACATGCGTGAAGTGCGTATGACACGTGTACTGCGTGGAGCTGAGTGTGACGCTGATCACAAATAGGTGCGGACAAAAATTTGCGTTTGTTTCCGTAAATCGATTTATTGCTTTTCGGGTGTGAACCGGCGCACGTTTAAGATTTTCCCTCTCGGGACTGTGGGGAAGCGTATTGAGCTGAAGAAGGGGATGGCTGCACAGCTGTGTGATGTGGATTGCATGGCCACAGTGGGCGACCTGTGGCACCCCATTCGGGACCAGGTGACAGCTGCTGCCGAGGAGACCATCTGGCGCGCAAACTGTAAGCGGCCTGATTGGTTTGATGCGAACAATGTGACGAAAGGCGCAATGGAATCTGAAAAGAATGCAGCCTTTGCTGCACATATGGCAGACCTTAGTGACTTGGAGAAGAAGAGTCAGTTTCGCAGAATTAGACAACAACTGATTCGAGAGGTCCGTCGCGTAAAAAGTACATGGTGGACGGCGAAGTCGAAGCAGATGGAATGCAAAGCCGAACGCCGGCAACACAAGAAATAATTTGACTACTTCTTGTCTGTGTGTGGACCGAGGTTGGAACGCTGGTGACGCTAATCGATGGTTGTTAGGGCACCACCTTTCCACAGGCTGCATGCATAATGTAGATCTGGCAAGACCCTGAGTTACTCTTGAACAGTCGTTTAGACATCGACTGGCCTATGTTGAACGGCCTGAAGCAGCGCGATGTGAAGGTGAGTCTGGCGGACATGCCGACACTGGATGAGACACGGAGAGCAGTTACTCAGCTGCAAAGCTGCAGGTGTGTTGGTGCTGACAGGATCTCGCCTGAAGTATAGAAACACGGCGGACCCGCGTCAGTTACTGCGCTGCACCATTTGGTGTAAAGTGTGTGGGTTAAATGAAGGTACCTGCTGAGCTGAAGGATGACCTTATGTTCCTACCGTACAACAGCAAAGAAAGCAAGCGATGTGTCACGAATTATCATTGTATAAACTTGCTGAGTCGGGTGGGCAAGGTGATTACCCGAATCCTGCTCAACGGCATAACCAGTCAGGTTTCGGAACCGAAAGTGACGGAAGAACAATGTGGCTTGTGTTTGAGTCGCAGCACCATCGATATGATGTTTGCGGCTCTTCAGTTGCAGAAGAACTGCGGAGAACGACTCCGGCAATTGTACTCGTTGTTTGTTGATACGATGAACGGCCAGACACTATGACTGGTATTGAGTAAGTTTATAAGTTTAACTGTATGTCTGCACAGTGGTATGCAGGCGACGGTGTAGCTGATTGGACAGACCACGGATGACTTTACATATGTCTCTGGTGTGGATAAATTCTGTATCTTAGCTGCTGCCCTGTTTAATATTTATCTTCATGGCATTAGGTGGTATGTGTCTCATGCAATTTGTGCTTACGGTGTTCGTGTGGAGCACCGTATTTATGATGGGTTGCTGAACATCCGTCGTTTCGGTGCGAAAACCCTAGTCTGTGAGACGAGTTTTCTTATGCTGATGTTCGTTGACGACTGTGCATTGTTGGCACACAGCCCGGATGAGTCGCAGCACATGACAAGTTCTTTGACTCCGACAGCGACCAAATTCGGGCTCACCATCAACTTGAGAAAAACTGTCTATCTTTTTCATCCTTCACCAGAGATACAATCTACAATGATGTCACGAATCAGCATTGGTGCTGAAGTATTGGAAACCACCTCCCGATTCTGCTATCTTGGGTGCGTGATATCAACTGACCAGGAGCTACACATTGAGCTTCGTATCCGCGTCTTGAAGACAGCGGCGGCATTCTGGAAGCTAGAGTACCGAGTGTGGAATAATCACCAGCTTACGGTTTGTACGTATCTGTTGGTGTACAAAACCATGGTGCTGTCCGTTCTTTTATATGGCAACGATAATTGGATGATGTATCGGTGAGACGCGAGATATCTCTAGCGGTTTCAACAACAGTGTCTGCTACGGATTCTTCGCATCGGTTGTTGCGACAGAGTTGCAGACACGGATGTGTTGCGCCCTAGTTGAATGTATGCAGAGGACTGCTTCGGTTTTGAGGAGACACCTGAGATTGCTTTGTCATTTATGCAGTGTCGACTCGACGGGAATAACGGAGCAGCTGTTATATGGTCAGCTGTGTGGAAAAAACGGCATGTGGGGAAACCGAGGATACATTACCAGGCCATGATCAGTGTCAGCTTATCATGTTCTAATGTTGATTTCTGGTGTTCTGGGTCGAGGGCGGTTTGTTGCATGATAACGAAGGCAGTTGGCGAGATGGAGGATAAAACCTTCTTGCATGAGGAGAAGAAGCGTCAGGTGCGGAAGCCACAGGCGCCGATGGGGTGTACACCGTCTACGCCGAGCGCTCGGTTGTGTAGCAAATGCCGTCGCGAGTGCCTGAGTTAGTCAGGTCTAGTAAGCCACGAGTAAGACCACCCTGGACCAGTATCGAAACCACTACGGGTTTGTTGATTACGTAAGCCGAACCTTAGCAGCGTTGATAGGCACGCTGCATGCGCCTTCATTCCGTTTACTAACCGCGTGCTTGTGTGCTGAGATATTTTAAGGCTTGGATTTGATTTGCCGCATTGTCTTAATGCCAATTTTATTACCTTTGTTACCGTCTACCTGAATAGCCTTCTAATTTCTTTACATGGCGTTTAAACGTGTGATGGTTAACCGCGTTGATTTTTATCTCGTTTGTTGCGTGTGCTTTTTGATCTTTTGTTCTTGCATCTTCAATTTATCTCTGATAAGGCTGTTAAGTAAGATAAAATGGGGCTGAGAAACAGGTGACCTTATCACAGAAAGCCACCTCTAGTGCACCGGTGAAGAACATGTGATTATCCTAGGCATCCATTTAAGGCGCTCGAGTGAGTAGAGGCAATTTGTAATAAGGGGCGCAGAGAATCTATATGAAAGTTCAAGGTCTCAGCTATTTTTTGATGTTGGCGTCACCAACTTCGAATACTACCAAGACACTTAGCTATTGTTTGATTCTACATGGAAGTATTTTTCTTCTTGATTATACCTGATTCCAAAAGGATAAAATAATGGCTCAGGGAAACCAAACAATAGTTAAGTTTCATGCGCAATCAAAAGCGAACGGATACTAAGTCGCTTTTTAGGGATGCTTACGAATAGAAATAGAGCCCTAAGGCCGCGTACTGTTTTGCAAATGAAATCTGTTAGGTTATGAGGTACTTAATCCTAAATGTGGGAGGTCTACGTCAAAGCAATATTCTTTACAATCCGGAATTATCCGAGAACCACAAATGCTGCTTTATGACCTATTAATTGGGTGAATGCCGGTTTTTCGAGCTGTGAGTAACATTGTCGCCTGCAGCCTGCTTTGTCATGGCCCAGGCCTAAACCGTGCCGTCTTCTATGTGAAGTGCATTGATTAGAGCAACTACAGACTTTGCTTGCAAAGTTAGGTGCAAGCGAATTAAGTCCAGAACTAATCGGCGACAATGCATAATGTCATTAGTGCGGCCTTCGACGCCAAATATCAATCACACACACCTGTGTTGGGCCATCATACAGGTCGATTCACCCCGCATTAACACCAAAGTACGCTGCCTGATAACTTGATACTATGATTGCGTTTATCTTCTTTGTGGATACACAAGTAGTGCTTGATTTTGTGCTTGCAAGAGATTACTCTGGCTGCAGATTTATGAAATTCATCTCCCACAGGACTATCAACTCTCAGTTATTTTCCCTTGTGTTTAATAACATTTCAGCCACGCTGGGTAAAATTTTGCCACTTGGAGGTATGCGGATGAGCCATGCAAGTAACAGTTAAACAATCTAACTAGATGATGGGGTCAAAATCGGGGTTCTCTTGGACTCAGCATCGAAAGTGCGTTACGGTAACAATTCCGAACTATTCAACAAGTAAGCAAAATTGCCGTCATTCAAACAAAGGAACAATTCTTCATTGTGTTCGGAGACTGTTTGTCTAAGTGGTTTAGTGTCCATAGGAGAAGAATAGGACAAAACCAACAGCTGTGGGAGTGAACTCGACAGATCATATCTGCTAGGACTGACAAGGAACTGGTGAAGGTGTACTTTGTTTGTACACCTTTTGTAGCGTATTTGATATACTTCATTTACGTGCTGCTTTTTCTATGCAGGTTGAAACATGTGGGGCGCTTGGTCTGTCCCGGTTTCATTGGCTGTCTGATTAGTGAAGAGATTAACACAAAATAACCTAAGGCACAAATATGCAAAACAACCATTTCCCCCTCAATTTATGCAGTGAAACTGGAGGGGCTTTGTGACACGGTGATCGAATTTGGCGCCATAAGCTGTACCGTGGTATGTGGAAATATAGGAAAACCAACAATCACCATATGGTTGCGGAAGAAAATTTTTGCTTAACATACATCTCACACCAGGTTGCACACTAGTTTTCAGAAACTAGCAGCGTTGGATGAATTAGGGTTGTAGATGTTATTTTGTATGCGTTGCCTACAAAAACGGTTAAGTGTATGGGTAACTGTCTCTGTTGCTCAGGTAAATATTCCTAGCTAAGCCCAGAGTGCTTCAAATGAGTTATTTTCGTCAGCATCTAAATCCCTAGCAACGCGTGTGTAAAAGCTTTCAGTACATTAAATTCACTATTAGTGCAAGTGCTTAAGAGTTTTTTGGGAAAATTGGATAGTGGCAATAAAATGCATATATGACATCGGCGGCATCATTCTCACAAATTTTCTTCTAAATTCCATTGCGGTCCAATCTCTTCCTACAATATAGTGCCGGTTAATCCAGCGTATGCCGCATAAGCTTCGGCTTATACAATTTATAGAAACGGATCTGTGATCAATCGTATGAAACTAGTCGGATGCTGATTTTACTAATTTACTTTCTACTAAGTGTCATTGTGCATAAACACAGACCGGTTTCATTACACAATTGTAATATCTGTCTATATACATCCTGAAAATATCCAGCCAATTTTGATCATGTGAACACAGTTGCTGCTAAACCCGGATGATTTGGATTCGCTCCCAAGATCATCCAATCTTCCATTCGAACTATCCTGCATAACAATATCTTGATTAATCGGTGCTAAACTAATCGGTGGCAACAACTCGACGAATAGAGAAGACTCTAAGCGCGCTATTTTGCAATTAGCCCACACTGGTGGGAAGCAAGGGCACTAACTAAAAATACATCCAGCCGTTCTGTTTTCCACCTTCAGCTGCACAATGAATTAAATGTATCCACGTTAGGCACTTAACATCCCATTTATTGTTTCTTCCGGTATCTGTGTTTTTAAGTGTAAATTCTAGACAGGATTAAATAGTTCCATTGCATTTCACGCCTGCTGGCTTTGGTGCATTGGAAAACAGCGCACCTGCTCCGGTGAATAAAATGCAATTTTACAAGAACTCAACATATTTTGAACAGGTTTTCTCACTGATGAGTTCATGTTGAGGCAGTGAAAGAAAATTTGTAAATATGAATGAACTTAATGCTCACGGAACTATTGGGGTGTTTATTAGATTTGGTAGATGTTGAATGAAGCCTACTCGCAATATGACATACTAAAAATGGTTTTGTGCTTATTTTCACAGAATGCTTGTACAATTGAATAAACGGTCTTCACCTCATAATCTGTGTCAATTTAATTCAGATAGTTTTGTAATTGCTACTACTCACCTGCTTTGCATAAGGCCATAACCACTGGTCATAATTCATCAGCTATTGCCTAGTTCGAACCACTTTCTAGGACTTCACGCATGAGAACAGGTTGCAAGAAATGAAGCTATTTTTCTTGTTGTGCTCAGCGCACTTATGTAAAAATTAACCATAACACGTGCTTAGGACATCCTTTCAAGTAACCAGTATGTACAATTTGGCTTCTTGTCGTTAAACGGGAATTTTATTATGAAGATTTACATTCGGGCACAGTGACGGAGTTCCAGATGGCAAATCGCTTATATAATGCTGAATGCATTTAGCTATCGAATTAGGTGTTGGAAGTTGAATATTTACAACCAGGCACATCAAATTACCTCTTTGGAAATTCTGAGTATATAATTGAACTCATTTTCCCGAATGAAGTATGGACTTAGGTTGCATCATATTTTCTCGAAGGGTTTTGAAATGAACTAGCAAGGCTAAACGGTTCAGGTGTAATTCAGCCCAAATATATTTTCACACGGTCCCCCTAGATAAACAGTTATTTCGATAAAACTCGCACTTAAACGTTATCCGTTGAGCACACTGGCCCCCAGAAGTGTTACTGATGGATTGGATTGTCTAAAGTGGACAGGGTTTTAATCCATTAAATTTGAATGTATTTCTTACTATCAGTAAAAATGATAGCACTTCTTATGCTATTTGCGCACCTTTGTCGGTGTAGCCAAATTCTTTTTTAAAGTGGCAGATCGAAGCACGCAAATTTGGTTCGCAAATATACTTAAATGAATAGATTGATTTCTTCAGCATAATGGCCAGAGTTTAAATGAGACAAAATTCTGACGCGTTGCAATCAGGATCATGCTCTCCAACTGATTAAGTTAACAACCTTTACTTCTTAGATAAGAAAGTGTGACACTAATATATTTGTTGGACACATAAACAAACGTGGTTCTCGAGAAACATAAATAGCGACAATGCTGTTGATACCTTTGCTCACTCATTACTGACGCAACTGCACAAATTGAACTTTACGTGTTTGTTAACGAACATAAAGTGTTTAATATTAATAATAATTTAGCAACTCCTGTTTCTGCTAAATTTTGGGCAATTAATTCTTTATCTTTTAATACAGCACAATAGTTTATCAGCTGCTACTCTAACTCACTTCGCTAAAATACTAGTTTGTAACCTTTGTCTTTTCTGTAGATTGGTAAAGTTAAACTTGTAGTTTAATTGGAGATTCTTAATAATACTACTCAACCTGATAGTCACTGAACCTCCGTAGAAGCACTGGACGACCATTTGTTTATTCGGAAGTCAACAGTAGAGTGCATCCTATCAGTTCTCTGAGACTCTGGAGCCTGCGTCCGTGCGCATGCGCGTCTTTGGTTGGTGCCACTGGAACAAGTAAGTTGGCGGCAGACGCCATGATTAAGTATTTGACTGCGATAAAGCAGGCATACTTATCCTTCACGGCTCAGCAACGGAAGTCCGCGGGTCAAAGGCCAGCCATATTTTCTGCACGTGGGAAACACGTATGACATGCAGAATGGGTATAAATCCTACATCACAATCACTTATTTAACCGCAGCGGATATTGTCCGTTCTGTTGGCCAAATAATCTCAAACGCGGTTTTAGCCTTGCAGAAGATAGATGGAATACACACTAACGATGAACCCCGAAAAGATGAAACGACAGTGTAGTGCTTTTCCGGGAAGTGCAGTGGCTCTCTGGCTGCGTGGATAATTGCAAAACCGTTGAAAATTTGATTCAAAAGCTACATTCCACCACATTACAGAAATTACTTATTTATCAGCCTGACTTATACGTAATGCGTTCGTAGTAAAGCTCCTTAAGCAAGGAAGTTTCTCCGTTAGTTTGTTACGGTCACAGTAGTGCATATCATGACAATCGCTTTATGTCTACGGACGCACGTTAACATTCAAGTTGAGGGATTTACCGTACACCGATATGTTCGACTAAATAATGAACTAAAATGCAAATTGGATAGTTTGGAGGGGTCAACGGTTGGTAACAAACAATTGCGAATTAACTAGCCCAATTTTCCTCATTGTCTTACCGTACATTGGTGTTAGTTTTTCTTCAGTTGTAGCCGCATAAACTGTGCACTAGGTCTTTCTCAGCAACTCGTGGAAGTACTTTGTTGCAAATATAACCTTCATTTTCATAGGATTATGAAAAAATATCCGAGCGCCTTTTTAAACATGTATGGAAGCATAAAGAAGGCGCCGCAGCAGACAATGAGTCGAGATGAGGCTTCTTTCCTCGTCTGCCTAACAAGAATTCCCTTTTAGCTTAGCCATCTGTGTTTGGTTTCGACACACATGTATTCCAGTCACAACTTTTGAGATGAAGCTGGAACATGAACAGTCTGTTAATTTCCTAGAAGGTGATTTTACCTGGTGCTTTCATCTAATCGCCTAGGGATTGCAAGGGATTGTACCTTGAGTTCTATTGGCCAGATTGAGGATACGCACTTGACAGGAGCTAAGGGGGCAAATTCTTATCGAGGAGCTACCAACTTGGTAACGTAAAGTTTGAAGCGGGTGCTGAGATTTATATTTGATATTTTAGTTTCTCTAAGGAAATTATGCACGTGACAGCCTATATGCATAATTCACCAACAAACGAATAGCGATGTTTGATCGCAGATGAAGAAATATGTATTACCAGTTAATGCAAACTGTTGGTTAAGCAACTTGTTGGAACATTGTTGTTTAGGATGCATTACGGATAACTTAGATGCATATACAATGCCACGAATTAAACGACCATAAAGTATAAAGCAATAAACGAAAACACGGAGTACACTGTCCGGGAAATTAGTAAATTCAAACAGCTGAACCAGGCTGTGATATCCCATCAAGACCCCGCACGCAAATCCATTTATGTCAGGTAACTTGATGTCAGCCGCAGAAGCTGGTTGCACCACTGAGGTTGTTGTAATTACTTATTGTCACCGGTGATGGCCAGAAGAGCGTAACAAAAACAGTTAACTAGTTGCAACGCCTACATTGCTCTTATTTGGTACAACATTGCAGTGTTACCTCGCCATATATCATCCTCTGTAACTGAAGAGGGATATGGTGGAGTAAACGTGATCAGCATCTTTCGATCTCTTTTGTACACATTCAAATAAGATCAAAGCGTCTCACTTCTCCACAAATTTGGATAGACAAAATTGTGATATGGTGGATCATCAGCTTTAGAATGGAAATGTAAAACCCGGTTAATCATGTATAGGGGAGGTTTTAAGGAGCGATGTTTGTTTTCATGTGAAGTCTGGTCACTGCGCATGTCACGAGATGGCTTTAATTGTTACTTACATTCAATCTGAGCTCTATCCTTAACGGCATCCTGCGAGGATACCTTAAGTTGTAAAAATCCTCAGAACAACATCCTGGTTACATCGAAAGTCGAATCAAAGTAAGAAATTAACGTATATATTTGTAGCTATATTAAGGTCAAAAATCCCGGTATAATAACGATATTTTTATTTGTGCCCAAAGAATTGAAGTGTAAAACGTCTAACGTGAGCAAAATAAATGGTATAGATTCATTTTCAGTTGCGTAAGATTTCCAGTATTTTCCAAACTTCAGCCGCTATACTTGCAGTATCCATGTTAAGAAAACAATTATTGCTACTGTTTTGTAACTTTGTTTCTAACAGCAAAAGCTGGAAAAACAAATAACTTAAACTTGCTGGTTTCATTTTCAACATCACAAATGAAGCTATGGCAGATGGGTGGATACAATAGACATCCTGCACACTACTAGAAACAACGCATCGAACAATGCTATCGATCACTTAATGAACGCAATAGGCTACCATTATTTGCCTCCATATCCCACCAATGAGTTTAATCAGTATCGATCTAACCATATCGCGGAGTCACCACAAAAATGGATAGCCTGGAGACAGCATTCAGAAAAGCAGAGCTCGGTCTCCGGTTGCATTAATTAAGCCATCATCCAAGCTGTAAATTAATGAAATCAGTTGTGGACTCCTTCAGTACCCAAGTTCATCGGAAATCAAATGCTAAATGCCACTGACCTGGTCATTGATCCGTGGTTGAAATATGTTTCGATCACTAACAAGTACACTTTTAACAGGGTCATAGAAAATAAAACCAAACCTGAAGAATGACATGACGCCAAACACATAATACACAAGCGTTTCTCATCTGTTGCGAATATGTTTTCCTAGAGATGCTAAGCATAGTTTCTATATTGTGTTAAAAATCAACGTATATACTGAGGCAGTCTTCGTATGATACTTGTGCATACCCAGTGACACTGCGCGAAGCCACTACATAGTGCACTTTTAATAGACAACATTTTCGAAATAATTTGGAACACTGGTAGACCGGATTGGTCGCTCAACTCTTGTTTGGCTTTCTGAGCTTGAGTAAACGGTTGCAATCATTTCGCCGCCATGTGAGGTGACATCGTCAGTACAGCGATGCGCGGTGGACAGGATTATTGCTTAAATAGTATATTCGGGATCGACAGGCGAGTGAATTTTTGAGGTGACATCTTCGATTTGCGCCCCGTGATCTTCGTCCATTTCCCCCGCGACTGAATTCGTCCGTCGAGTTGTTCACCACGCATCCCGTTTCGACCTCTGCCTCTCGATTCGCAGCAGATATACCTCACTGAGACATTGGTACACGAGTTGACGTAAATGCGCATGTTGTCCAAATTAATCGAGGAGCAATAAGCTCCTTGGAATTCCCTTCATTTTGCGTCTCTACTTGGGCCGTAATTTCCATTCTGTTCTAATCGAAGTTATATCTCTCCTCAGCCATTTGTGCTGAGATCAGTGAAGATGCATATGCCTTATGCAGGCACATTTATTTTCTTTTAGCCTGGTCGATAATTGCTTTCTTGTCTGTCCCTCACAGTTCTTTTCCCAATTATTGCACTTTATTTTGTACACCAGCTATGTTAATCCTTGTGCTTCCCCTTTTTCATTAGGGTTCAACACTGTTATTCGCAAACTACTGGTTGGCTGGTGGGCAAACGTGACATGGTATCGTTTGAGCACTCCAGCCGATATTTCATATATGTTTATCATGTAAGACAGAACGATTCGCTCGCTTGTACTTGGTATCAGATGGATATTTGTGGGTTTGTGGTTTAAACGTATGCAGATGAAACTACGTGTGTATCCATTGCGCATGCAGATGAGGGACGCATGTGTGAAATCCACGACCGTGTTTCTTTGTATGACGATGACCGTAACGAATACTCAAGTCTGCAGCAAGATAGGAGAATTTAGGGATTAAAATGGAAACAGTAAGATGGAACTGCTTTTACGAGGTAGAGAACTGAACACACTTTTATCAAGATCCAAGCTTCCTAGGTACACGTTTTACAATGAGCAATTAACAATGAATTTATACAGGTTAAGAAGCTTTGCTTTATAAGTCCCGTTGGTGGGGATATCGTAATCTGCTAATGTCAACACTGGCAGATTGGTAGAATGAGAAGCCAGATCCTCTTCCGTACCTTGTTATCATCTTGCTCTTCAATATTTCATATTTATTTAGTCTAACCAGAAAGTTAACCGTGTATCAGAGTGGCCCCTGTCATTTCGGATAGCCGGACTTCCAGGATTTTTGATCGCCACTACACTGTACCTTGACCATCTCTATGAAATTCTCTTTTACCTGGCTCCATTTTCCACCATGCGCCAGTCGAATCTCAGGCTCAGTGACGGGTGGACAACCAGTTCCTCCTTTTTCACAGACCTGCTCTTCCATGCTTATGCTATTATCCGTACACTACCCTAGCGTAATAAAATTTGACATCGTTCTGAATAAGTGCAGAGGTTATGGCTGGTGATACACACAAGCCTTACTGTATGCAGTAATTATCCGGAGTATAACGGGCACAAAGCTTGTTACCACAACTCATGGTCATATATATTATTAAGCTATACCACACATTTTAGACTTTGTTTGACAATTTAGGAAGTATGTTACCCGCATCTAGGTCGCTTTTCCAATTATACGTGCGTCGCAGTGAAATGTTGTCATCTACCAAACGATGCACCTTTCGCTCTCATTGTACTTAGCGCCAGAGTCTGTTGCTATTAGAATCTTCGTTTCCTTCTGAAGTACTTTTCACACAGGATAAGGCTTCCGGCAGGAGTCAGCATTTTTAGATGTCCCAAAACAACTACTTGGCAAATTACAAGAAAGCTTTCCAAATGTTAAGTATTTCTTGAAAACTGATGTCTATATGCAGGGATTATTCTTTGCCAGATATTTACGTTTCATTCATTTTTACTCGTAATAATTTTATAACTGGTTTTTATCTACTTTGACACTATTGTTTATTTTATTTTCCCCCTTGAGTCCACTACGAAATGGGGATTCTGAACGTGTTTTAATTGATCGATGCAGTTGGATTGCGCGTCAGCGAGAGTTTGCAAGAATAACTTATCCACGAATGTTCCACTTCCACCTTCTGGTCAGACTGCCCTGGTCCAGATTGACGGGACATCTGTTAACGGAGGACCTAACCATAGCAAATATTCTGCACTTCACCCTGAACAACGTGCATGTGTGAAACCGACTTGGATATAACATAATGTATATTCCCACCTAATATGTAAAGTGGACTAAATGAACAAATCCGTAAATAATTTGTTATTTCCCAATGTGGGAATAGTCAAGTTCAAGTTCAAGTTTAAGTGGGACTGAAACTATAGGATGAATCCCGTAAGTGTTCCTTCTTGAGCGGGTCGTCGATCCAGGAGTTTATAGGGGTGCTCCGACTTATTGCTGGGTCTAAAAGGAAAACACCTAAAAAACACCCTGGTCCACCAATTTAATGCCCATGTTCCTTACATTAGCTGTCCCTGCTGTGTCAGTTACGTGAAGTAAGAGAGGAAGAAAAATCGAAGGTAAACAGTAAGGGGAAATCAGTTAAAAGAAGAGAATAATACCAATGGCGAGGAAAAGTAAAGAAAATAGAATCGAAGTATGAAGATGGGAATTTGTCAGGAAAACGGAAAGGTTTCGTGTTGCCACCCAAGAGCGTCTAGTTGACGCTCAAACCCCTTAACCGTAGCTTCCTTGACAAACTTTTCTGGAAGCAGGTTCCAGCGCTCAATGACTCGACGCGATAACCGTGTCTCCGCTCTAACTCGATCGGACCGCGGTTTGTCCAGCTTCATACAATGCCCGCGAAGACCAGATAATCTAGCAGGACTAAATATCATGGACAAATCAGGGCCAACCTTCCCAGTCAATATACGGTAGATTAGGATTAGATCCCCTCTAATCCTTCGATAGTGCATTGACTGCATGCCCAAACTAAGTAGGCGTTCGAGGTACGTTTGTCCTCGTAACCCCTTGACCAACCTAGTACCGACACGCAACACCCGTTCTAGTGCCATTGTGTCCCCGACAGTGCATTGTGAACAGGCCTGGACGCAATATTCTAGGTGAGATTGCACAAACGCTGAGAAGAGCTTTACAAACACATCAGCGGTTAGGGTCTCGAAAGAACGATGGATAAACCATGACATCCGGAGGCTTTTACTAGCCGCCTTCTTCAAATTGTCTCCAGAGTGTAGTGTGGAACAGTGGATGACATCTAAACCAACCTGATGAGTCACGTGAGGAAGTTCACTCCCATCGAGCACATAACTTGTGGCGGAAGCAGACGATCCTATACGCAGCACTGAACACTTTGCCTGGTTTATGGGAAGCAACCACTAGGCAGACCATTCCCACAGTCTATCCAGAGCCCGTTGGAGAGCCACAGGACCGTCGAGAAATAAAAGCTTTATTTCTTTATTTATTTAAAACAGTTAGTACTGTAAATATGCAAATAAGGACTTATCGTTTGCTCCGCTGTAGTTCTGCAACCCGGGCATATTAACAACACCTATAGTTAACAACAAATAAATCCATGGGAAATTCCAAGTGCAGGATGGAAACGTCGTGCTAAGTGACAGTGTAAGTGGCTGAGTGCGTCACCCAACCGTATTTTAACTACTGATAGTGTCAGTGCAGTGACGACTGATTATAGGAGAGCATTCCAAGGGTGACAGAGAAGAATGGAAAAGAAATTTCTGCGGTACTGCAGACGGCCATACTTGGTAGATTCTGTGATCGCATGCACTGCAATTAATACAGTTCTTGTTTCGAAACAGTCAAGCAACCAAGACTTTAGGTCTGGTATCTTCATTTACTTGACTAGGTGGCCATAGCTTGGTAGGAACTACGGACCCATGGAGAAAGCTCGATCCGTCGGTGCATAGTATTATCTCTAAGTAGTGAAATGGAAAATCAAAATGCAGCCCTATTACAACACTTGTGCTCGGAAGGTGGGCAGGCTTATGAAAACAAGGCTTTGAGACAGATACTTTCGCATGGAATATGTTGGGATAAGTATCCACAAGCAAATCAATTGACAAGTCATAAAAGGTCGAAAAAGGTCTGTGAAGCTTGAATCTGGTTATTTACTGAAATCTTTTTCACCCCGAGTCCGTATCATTCAATACTCGTTGGAAAACAGCACAGCCACATGCCTAAAGGTCAGCTCGAAGTATTAGCGTAATGATCATGCTAAGTTTAAGAACCGTATGCTTTTAAAGTTGTTTAACGCATTCCATCTTTTGTTTCGAAAAAACTACGGGATCAGAAGATATGCAGATTCTTCCGCACATGAGATGCACCGTTAATCACTTTTTCACAACAGGAGTTGTCAATATTGACCAGAGGACACAAATGAATATATGATAAAGATTAGTTTACCAGACTCTCGGGGTTTATTATCTCCGAAGGTTGTTACTTCTACCCGTATGTTTGTTTGAAAAATAAGCTTCATTGAATTCGGCTTGGGGTAAGCTTGAAGCATAAAACGCGGCAAAGTCAGTTAGTGTGAACTTCGTATGTCTAAACCGGAAATGGACTACCAACGCGTGAATTATATACAAGCTTCTCCCGCTATTATTTAGGGCAACATTTTACGTATCATTAAGGATAATATATGACTAATTACTGGAAAAAAATTATGGAGCAGATAATTATGACATTGATGGACTAATTGTCACTTAGATGCCGAACATCATGCCTCTAAGTAAGGTTCGGCAATTGGACCCCCTAATTCCCATTTATTGAGAAAACTTTCAAATCACCATCATGTGGTTGTTCTAATTCCAAG
>CALYDF020002727.1:0-51026 GCA_944474145.2 Dicrocoelium dendriticum | reverse complement strand
GGACACGGTACGTAAAAACAGATACCTCAAACGCACGTCAATAGGGGTGGTGCTAAGCGAATATAGGGTCAGAAGTGTGCAAAGGATCCTTTGTGGAATTTTGCATGTGACCTTTTCAAATTTAGTTACGCATTTATGTATGTCTACATTCTTCTATAGGAATGAAATTATCCAAACTTCATCGGCAAATATTCGATCATGTATTGCAGTTGCAGTTGGTAATCTTCCTTGTCTGTTTGACATGGATCGAATTCAAAGTGCCGTCCCAGGTGGTTTTCAGTATCTAAAAGATGTCACTTGGCATTCAAGCCCCCAGCAACAATCACGACAGTATACTTCGACATGCGCAGTAGAGATGAAAGAAGGTAGTAGAAATCGTCTTTGCTGCCCTTCGAAATGCGGTCAGTAGGAGCACAAACGGTTATTATGTAAAGGCAACTCGTATGCAGCCAGAACAAACTATGTACTAAAACCGTTCTAAAACTTGGATAAGATGAAACGCTGGTTAGCTGTTGTTTTGTTTGCGGCTGTTTATTACGCCGTAATCAACAGAAGAGTTTTAAGTACAGATACTAAAACGACGTTTATGGTGACGGAAATAACGCTTGATGCAATAGCTACTTCTATGATGCTTCAAAATGCAAGAGGTAAAAATAAGCCCAGAGTTCAATAATTCACCTACACCTATAACCCTTCCGATATTTACCTGCCTCTGTTATTTAGGCAAAGCGGAGAAGTCTGGCAGGAAAATATTATGATCATATTGTTTTGTAACTTGGAAAACGTGAGGTTATGAGAGCACAAGGAAAGGAACGTACTTTCATGAAATAGAAGAGACAAAGTGAAAAGTAATTACTTTATTTGCATAAGCTGACGCACGTGTTGAGCCAAATAACTGAAACTGTCATCAGGCTGACGAAAATTGAAACTAAAATTACTTAACTGGTGTGTGGAAAATGCTGATTGTGATATACCTGTCTTCTAAACCTAAGTAACAGATTTTCATATATTGACACATTGTTTGGCCTGACATTGAGTTAACTTTCAAATACAATGGCCAACAATAGTACAACTTTGAAAAAATCAGTTGCAATTTATTTATATGTTCTGTTTGAGGCAGCTTTACACAAACACACCCATCTCCCATCTGAAGACCAAGCTAGTATTTCAGTTAACTAGGCCATTATAAACACGGTCAACTAGGTACTAATTAAAAATCAAGCAGACCATTCACCATGTTTATAAACTAGCAAGTTGTATGTACCTATTTATTCCAATTTCCATTTATGGCTGGGTTCTTTGCGCCTAGTTATCCTGCATACTTTCGACGGACACAGCTAGTTCGGAATTAATTTCGATTTACTTGAGAAAACATAAGTGTGGAACAACGTTTTCCTTATTTGATACACCTAGTCCCGTTACTTCTATGCCCCCAGTATTGTGGGAATTAAAACGTAACTTGAAATAATGGTGCTTAAAAAATTTAGTCATTACACTGGTATTGTCAGACAGTGTAAAGTAACTAGCTACCACGTAATTTACGGAGTAATACAAGTGACGAGCATTTTGAAGATAAATATCTTAGGTGAGCAAAGTTGATTAAAAATAAGTCACAACATAAAGAGTGCTTTACAAAAGTGGTTGAATTAGTGTAATGAAAATTGCCTTGTGTCGTGGATTGAGACACATAATAACAGTTGTGCCTAAGCTTAGATTTGCAATCAGCCAGCGATATTTCGAACACTATGACCATAAGTAAACTTAAGGGTTTGGTGCACAATTGATAAACAATTGAGTGTTTCCCAATTAGTCACTTTCAATAGAGGACTCAGGCTCATACAGCCTTGTATATATGGCCGGCAGTCGAGTCTTTTAAGCGTGAACCAACCAAATTAAATACCATAATACCGCAAAAAGCCTAAGATTTAAGTAACAGTTCGTGCGTACAATTGCGCAGTCTTATTAGGTAACGTCACGAAAGTTGAACTTACTTCATTACAAAAAGTGTGGGGTATGTCCAGTGAATATGAGTTAAAAAACATTTTGATCCCGTAGGTTGTAGCTGCAATAATGTTTGCACAAAACTGAGCTGTGCACAAAAATCTATTTGCGTGTTACCTACGTAAATGCGAGACCGCTCGTAATATTCATTGGAAAGTTGATACAAACCAGTGAACACTTTGACGACGCGCAGCCTGTTTCGCCTTTTCCCAGATATTTCATAGAATTAAATAAATAACAAATTGGACCAGTGGGGACTTGATTTAACCGTATTAAAACATACCATTTGTATTTTCAGAAAGCCACCAATTTGGCCCTACCGCTGTCGCACATGGTGCATTCGGTGAATTTAAATTTCGGTTGATGAAAGCAAGTTGTTCAAAGTATTCTCCGTTTGGAAATTTGGCAATTTTGGAATAATCCAGTGATATGCGATAGGGTATAATGTGCGAATTTGAATCCAACTTAATTGACTGTTCGTGAGAGCAATCATAACTTCCAGATGATTGCCATTCTTCTGGGATTCTTTCTGACAGCTACAATGGTAAATTGTAACAGGCTTAGTTATGTAACACAAAATAGGTTGCATGCTATTCAAAAAATCGCCTTATAATGCAATATCTCACTAAGTCGCACATTGCTTCCTCCTGCCTTGGTAAACTGTTGGTAAGTAAGCGAACTCCGGTGGCTGAGAAGGAAGAAAATCAAAGACGAGATTCTCTCAGAGTATTGCAAGAGTTTCCATTGTTCAAGTTAGAGGCACTGTACAGTTTTCGTTCAAAATACAGGATCCCTTACAGCATGAGATAAATAACATTTAGATACCCGCCAAGTGTACTTGTAGTGTATGCAAATGCGAATAATTTCCATTTGGTTTACGGTAACGAATACCAGTTTACCGGACTTAGGGTCAACCCACCAGCCGATCAACACAACTGCTTATATAGTTTGCAAGTTTCATGTTTAGGTGGCCAAGATTTGTCGGTCATCTCGTGGCATGAATGATGGAGGACAGAAATATGCTTCTAGATTCAGTGCATTACCGTTAGCAAATATGCTAGTTCAGTTCCAGTATGAAATGCCGGTATCTTACGGTATATTGAACACGGTATTCTTGATCTTCTGGGACTCCCGCGACACGATAAAGTTCGAAGTGGAATTTTGCAACTAGTTTCCTTCAATTGTGTTTAGATCCTTTATATCGAATTATCTTGTCCGTTGCATAAAAGCAAAATGCTAGCAAGACGTTTCCACAACTTGAAACATTGCGATATCCCAGCGTTTCTTTTACAGGTGCTTCATTGCTCTTCATAGCTACCTATTTAGTTAACTAGCTACGATGTGATGTTTTGATAGTTTGTGTAAACATAACATGTCCCTATTATTTCTGTAGAGTAGCGTAACCATGACACAAAATTGGAGGGTCATTTTGAAGTATGGTTTTGTCGAGATGCCCACTCTGTATACCACGATTCACATTATAAGAAATCTTGGTCAATGTGGTTACTGTGACCGTAGACGAACTTTTGTGTTGCCCGCCCGAAAACAAGACACAATTACAATTCGTTTCAAACTCATTTGACCTCACCAGGTTAGATAGCGTGCCTAAAACCCATTACCATTAGAAAAGCAGTCGAAACTTCTACTCTCTGGCTACCGGGCTACGACAGGCAACGTTCGGCACAACAGTTGATGACTGATAGGTGGGTCATTTTGCTTAGTTTAAAACACACCGAAAAGATTAGGAAGTGACCTGGAGCTTGTAAGTTGTACCACAAAGGTCTATACGTCTCAGTTACCTTCATTCATTTCGCTTTCAAATACAATGTTAATGAAATCGGATCCATCCATACAGTTTTCAGAATAATCCTTAAGGTATTCCTTTATCATCTACGGGCGCAAAATCCCCAAAGCGCGCCACTCGATGACTGACCTATCCCAAATCAACCAATAGCATAGCAGATCAGATTACGAATTGACTTAGCAGAGAACGCTGGGCTGTGGCCCAGATCGCATGCGATTTTGTGGGTGCTTCTTTGCAAAGACACTCTTATCCAAGCACGTTTCACTGCACTAAAGCTTTACGCAAGCAAGTTGGCATACTTGTATAACTCACGTGGCGCCATCTGCGCTAGGCAGTCAAGAGTGATCACGGTGGTTCGCACGTCCCTTTTCAATCATTTGCAATGCTGCGTGAAAGTTGATTTCGCGGTGTGTCAGCAAACGCCGTCGCTTAGCTGTCCGTATACTGCTATGCACCCACATGACTGTGTCCCAATGAACCGGCCGTTATGTTTAATGACATGAAGACGCTCAAGCATACAGCTTGCGAGATCGGATGGTACGAAATTTGGGCTAGTAGCTCCAGTGGGTGGTCAGAGCTTGTAAACCGCGGTGCGTTTCGGGGTGCGGCAAGCTCACTGAGCACAATGTTGAAAGGCCTGCACTTGAAGAATTTAGCCTTGCGATTCAGGATGAATGTGCGCGCGCCCTGCACATTGGCATCCGCACTGAGGTTTTACTCACCTACTGAATTTTTTTACACCGTTGTTCGACTGAGCTTGCTCCTGGGAAATATTACATACAATTAACTCCTGATTCCCATTACAGTGTTTAATCAAGATAAGGCCTTGATTGGGTCGTGCAAGTGTACTTACATATGAGTTGTGTTGTCATGAAACAGACCGAATATGGCAGGCGGTTCCCTGGGCAACACAGGCGGACAGAAAAGAGATTTCCTTAACACTTCGGGCGGTTATAGTTTCCTGCCAATTTAAAGAAATGATCTCAGCTAGGTGTTATTGTTAACCTGTAGTAAAGAGCGGCGCACATGTTTTGGGTAGCTCAGAACAAGTTAATCAATAGTGGAGTGTCAGCTAAACAGCAATTCCTGTGTTACCGCATGCTCTTATGTTCAAACGGACCGTAGTTCACTACAGTGTTATTTTCATTCTACCTTGATGTTGCGTGCCGCAATTCCTTCACATAACGAGTACTTCAAAGCGACTCTCTAACCAGTGATTATTTTAACACGTTTGGATTACAGGTACCTCATGGAGCAAAGCTAATGTTCGTGAGTGTCAGTGGATGCAAAGTAGAAGCACTTGTTCCATTGAGTATTGACATACACATAAACTGGTCTTTGTGCATTCCCAATGATTAATCAATTTAGCAATGAAGAAATGTGATAAATTTGTGAGTAAAATCGTTCTTCATCTGCGGATTATCTTTCCCTTGTTCGCCTCCTGTTTTCGTCCAATTTTCTGAATCACTGTGAAGTTATATACAATTGATAAAAGGTTTAACATAACATATAGGCTCAACAAAACTGTTTTCAAGAGTATTAGCTAGAAGTTGGGTTTTATTTAACACCGTAATTTGCTTTTAGTTAACTGTTCGTTGTGTGCATTTTTGGCACATGTACGTACAGTAGTGCGTGAGGAATTTCCTATCACTATCTCAGCGTGCACTGCTGCTCTTTGAGTCATTCAGGTCGAACTATCAGTGCTCCTCGAGGGACCCAGAATCAACACTCCATTCTCGTTGTATTAATATTTTTCACACTACCTAATTTCTAGTAGAAGATTTTCCTATTCATATAAGCAACAGCACCGCATATTTTGTGTGCAAACCCAGATATTTACACTTGCTCGAGAACACGCATTAAAGGCTCTACATCCAGCTGTAGATGATAAACATGGATCATGATGTACCGCCACTGCAATTCATATTACAATCACAGGTATCACATTGATCAAGCCATCGCAAAGACAACTTGCGCTTATACTGACCGAACGTGGAGGTGAATGCGTCTAACGCCACCCGTCCAGCCGAGTTGCCGCGTTATCAAACACCTAATAATCGTACGACTGATGAAGACGGATGCAGATGGCCAGCCAAATAGCACATCAATCCGAACTATTACAATATAGGCGCGAAAATCCGACGGTATAAAATTAAAAGCGTAGTTTCGGCCCTTGTGTTACCATTCCAGAGTACGAAGCAGGATTTAATCGGTATAATCATATATTTGATCTTAATTTCGCCTCGGGATATCTGCTTAACAAACAACTTACAGTGTGCTTCAACCCAAACTTGCAATACAAGTCCACGGTTACTTGCCTCTTAGTGCGTTGTTATAGCTGATCATTGAGGTTAGCTTAACCATATGATGGCATATTCAAACTCGGGAGAAAACTTGTTTATCCGAATACTGCTAGCAGGAAGTGTTGGACAACCAGCCGTAAGTCGGTTAATGCCAAGCTCAATATCAACAATTGTTTAGGTTATCCTGATCATAATGCAAAGTTGGAGGCAGGATACCGCATGGAAAATTGTAGTTTCCAACTAACAAAACCACCCAAACATAAAGCGATGTTTTGTTGAATAATCTGACACCCGTAACGGTCGTCAATCTTCACAAACTCGAAGAGGAGATAACCAAATTAAACGAAAACCCGAAGTATTTAATCAGTCGATGCACATAGTTGCATCATTATACTACTTAGTAACTGTGCCTGATAAAGCTGCCGCAACTCACTTGCAGGCAACAGCACGTATTTTTTCTTTATTCACCAAGGAAACCCGTGAAATGAGAATTTAATCTTAAAATGTCATCAATTTTATTATACCAGAGAAAATAACCCAAGAAGCTGTACGACGCATCTTGTTTAATGCGCGTAACACGTGTGTAACAGTCTTCAACGTTAACGCATAAAAATATTAAAAATAATATATATATAATATATATATTAAAATAATATTAGCATTTACGGAGCAACTCATGACCTCCAATAACACAAAATAAGGCTTTTGGTTGCAACTAGCACCGATTTTAAGTACATCAAGGTCAAACTTGGCTAAATGTCTCTTTAGAGAGACGATTATGTAAAGCACGCAAATTTTGTTGGCAAATAGTTTCTGATTTTTGTTAGTTAACTATTAGATGTAGAAGTTGGCGGCTAGCCGAATGGGGATTTAGACTCATTCCAATGAAACAAGTTTTCAAAGCTTTAAGTTTGGACTGCTCTAGACTTCGACTTTGAATTTAGACTTGGATTCTTACAACTTTATTGGATAAAGTTACCCACTAGGGAACACAAATAATCTGGGTAGTGTATTAGACGATGCCGACGCCTCAGCGACCGCAAGAAGCAAAGTTGTAGTAAACTTGTCAATCATTGATTTCCGGCATAATAACAGTGCAGGTCTAGATCGGTGCACTAATCAAGAAATCACAAGCAAAAATAACATAAACTGAGAGCAAGTGAGAACGGAAACCATGATGATTACTTTACGGAAACGCTTCTTCTTTCCTGCCCCGTCAACATGTGATTTATAGATACCAGACAAGTAAACCCATGCAAATTCAAACTTATGCGGGGAATATTATATAACATTTGGAGATATATTCACACTATCGTCAGACATCAGCCTGCGGTTAGTAGCCAGAGGATATTCTACTTTCATTCGAGTAATTTGAGACAGCCGTTTAGGTGTTACCCAGCAACTGGCAACATATTTCGATTACGTCACCCAGTTCAGCATAAATGCATGATCGTCTTAAGGAAATTGTGTGAAAAGCTGAGTGAAGCAGTTGGGCAACTAGTGAACGCTTTGGATATGACAGCGAAGTAAACGCAAATACACTTGCATATCGGTGAACATTCCAGAATTCGCCATTCAGAACAACGAAGAGAGCCAAGCGTCCCAACCTCACCTTAACATAGCAATGGCTAAATATCCCAACACTGTTCACTCTCTTATGTGGACAGGTTATTAACATTTTCGAAGCTCCCGAGGTCCTTAACCGTTTGACTGCTCCTACTTCCTCCAATGGTGTAGCAATCAGTAAATCAATTTTCATGCTGGTAACAGACAAGGACAAGCACAAGGACAATTGGACGTCATACGCGTCGGTCGCTACCATGAAAACGTCAGAAATTGCAACCATGATTACATGCTCTGGGCGTGATAAAACTGATGTGGCACAGCATACTTTGTTACAATTAGTGCTGCCCACAAATCTGCAGAAAGTAAAAGGACCTAGATCACTTGAGCCTATAACAATCAGGTGCATCTATGATGCTTTAAATCTTGTGTGTACTGACATTTGCGAAAATAAATCCGGTAAATTAATGGATAAACGTAGCGACGATCGTAAACAATGCGGCGCCGTCTGTACTACTACGTAATCCTTGCTAGTTCCACTAAACTGAAACGCATTGGGCGTCACCCAACTTCAGAGAAACTGCCAGTTGTGCAGTTCAGCGCAGTGACTAATCAAACAGCCGCCAGAAATTCCGGAGGAACAGCGCAGTTTGTAGTTGAATGTCAGGGTCATCACAACTTGGCGTGTTTGGTGAATCAATATATTCCAACTCCATCTCGAGAGCCGGGGACTGCAAGAAACATCCATTAACTACCGGCTTTACGAGGGGCAGACTAGGTACTAACCTGCTGTCTAACGGTGATCCTTTAACAAATAAGGCACCATCTTCTTGTAATACCAACGCAGTAGGCTTGCCTACAAATGTTTAGAATATCGGCTACTTCGAGCTAGGATATCGTGCGATCTCACCGAGACAAGATTGAATGAAGTGATGATGGACGCCGTATTCCTACACCTGAAAGAGGTGCAGTGATCTGCACCTTGATCGCATCGATGACTCGGATGTCTAGACCAACGACGCGCTTTGGTGTCATCTTCGCCAAAGGCGCGGCGGCACATGTTAAGTGGGAATCGTGCACAGCCCTCCGTCCTCTAGTTCAGAAAAGGAAAATCGCTAGCTTATAATATGCAAACTCTCCGCCCACAGATACACATTCACATTCTACAGACTGGTGGCGTCAATCTTCACGCCAGAGAAACTTGATGAGAGCTTCAAAATAATTGTAGGAGCTAATCATTAGAGCACATCTGTAAAACCATGTTGCATTCCCCACAAGATTCAGAAAGGAAAACAAACCGAGCAACTCAATCCCGTGTTTACCAATTAGGCGCTTATAAACGAAACGGTTTCCATAACTAGTCCTTTAGGCCGATGCGTCCATGCGAAACACTTGTTCAACTTTATCTGTTGTGCAAAGTATGCCACAGAAAACGTGAGTGAGTCCTAGCCTAATAATAAGTAGGCCATTTTGATCGAAATCATCAGTGCAAGTGGTTGGTTATATCTAACTGAATCATCACCCGATGTTGCCTGTTGGAAATTTGTTCAGCGATACAGTAAGTCAGTTGCCAGTGCTTCAGAAACATCCCCTTCACGATGAGAGCGGATAAATTCGTAAGCAACAGGTGCGAAAGTGTGTGACCAAAAGAGATTCACACCGGCAAAAATAAAGTAGTCACCAGGTGCCATAAATTTGGTAGCTTACACTATCTATCGGAAGCTTTACGTAAAGCTCTTAAGCAACGATAAGCTAAAGCGTCGAGATACTGGCTGACAAATTCTCTCTAAACCCAAAGCTCTGTTGCGGGCATGTTCAAAAACTTCAAATAGTGGAGCGAGGTATTTCTGCGCTTCACACGCTAAGTGGACCAGGAAAAATATAACTGAAACACTATGTCAGCAATTCTCCCTACATTTACAGCACACAACTCCGTTGTCTATGCTGCTTAAGCAGGTTATATTACCCCCAGGACTTAGCCATATCCCGTTTACGGCTACAGGTGTTCTGGCAGGCCTAAACTCTGTACGGAGCGTACAATCCGGCGTGCTGGTAATAGCCGCCAAAAGGTGAGTAAGTTAGCTGTATTGAATTTGACGGATTCAATCTCTTGTTTCTGGCAACGATATCTCCATTAGATGTGTGTAACCAAAATATGGAAACGCGGAATTTTTACTCCCGTGTACAAGGGAAATCGTGCAGATCCAGCCACTTATCGTTCGATAACGCACCTCCTTTTTCTATCCAAAGTCACAGCATATATCATTGCCGAAGCGCCCGTGAATTACTTGGAAGGATGAAAAATCACAATACCCGAACAGCATGCATTCCGCCAAAACCGGTCTTGCACCACTAACCTGCTGCTTCCTCGCTCCATGTGTACGGAAATTGTCGACTGTTGTGTGAGGGTTAAGGGGCTCCACCTAAGTTTCTCATCCTCGTTTGACCATCTTAGCTACCACATCCTTATTCGCAAACCTCAGAGCTGTGGAATTGGTAACGTAATTCTTGGTTGGTTAAGTAACTTTCTGATTCAACGACATTTGGTTGTAAGAGTGCGCAGTAACATCTCTGACGATATCGATGTTCAGTGCGGTATGTCACAGGGCCCAGTACATTTTCCACGCCTATTCCTGATTTATATAAAAAGATCTCGCAATATTGACCACTTCCGATTTGGTACTTCGTTGATTACGTCAAGACATAGTGGGCCATCAAATCAGCAAGTGACCACGTAGTGCTGTACGATGAGCTTGATAGGGTATACGGTTGAGTGATTCAGAAGCTGATTCATTTTAACGCCATCAAGTATAAGAAATTCAGCATACGTCGTCAACGCACTTGGCAGTACAGGCTGGGGGATCAAGCCTTGCGAATGCTTTTACAGAATGCAATATATTTGTGATGGTACAAGAGGATTTTGGCTGTTCAATTCAGAACGAGAAGGCTTCCATTAATACCAACCAACGCCTTAGCATTAGCGCGTCCGGACGCTTTCACCATTCAAAACTTTATCAAAAGTGTCGCGCCTAGATAAGGCTGATTCGGACTACGCATCTCACGCCTTGCAGCGCAGACACAAGTACGACTTTATCGTACTTGATCTGCCACAAAGAATGGTGATCATGAAAGCAATGGGTATTTTCTTGGTCATTACCAAGATGTTGAAAGAGCTTGGGGTATACAATGGGCAATATAATCATCCTCTTGGCGATATTTGATAAGGTTTGACACTGATGAGGCCAAAGCATGCCTATCGCAACTTTTGAGTACTGAAGCACAATACCAATCTAAGCGGTCACCAGCTAAACCTGGCCACCGTGTAAAGCCGGTTGGAATGCTGCTAGAAGTTCGTTTCACTTCGCGTGTGCCAAACTTGGATAATCTTCCCACTTATGTTGTTTCCTCGTCCATAATAATTAATTCCAATACGCATCTTGACGATGCACTCATACATTCATATCACGTAATAGAACCCTAAAATACGCATTAATGCATAACTTTCCACTTACTTCACATCTTTCATTAAAAGATCCTATGGTGGAAAATTGGTTTACTTATCCTGTAGGCTTAAAATGCTGCACACGAATGTGTGTTTTCATTTCCACTACTAATTTTTTCAAGGATTACCTGATGCATAATCATTCCCCAAATGGCACTGTGTGTGCATATTCAGTTTATATTTAAAACTGTCGCCCTACAAAAGTGTCTTTAAATGTGCCGTCGCTTAAATTGAAGATTCACTTATGTATTGCTCAATTTTTTCACTTCAACAATCCTACGGGACTTCAAAAGCACCTACTTGTTTACTCGTAATAAATCCCTGTTCACTGTACACCTACCAAAATTTGTAAACCAGAGTACAGCCTTTGTCAGTTGCAGAGTACCCTAGGGCCTCAGCGTGCTACCCAAGTAAATGTTCAAACGCAGTTCCCCTAGACGGATTACCACAGCAGGTGAACTCGTCTTCGGTGAACGACAAATGTTTACCCTAAATGCAGGCCATGTCCAAATCAGCATGCATTATTTGCTTAAAACGCCCAAAGAGCCCACGTTTCTATGTGATATTAGTTAAGAACACCGTCACATTTGGATGTCTATACCCATTCGGAAGCAAGCCAGTCCTCAACGGAATCAAGCTCCTCCTTAAGAATATTCAACCCAATTCATAACCACATCAAGCTGAATCCATCGTCTTGACCGATTGCAAATCAGTACATGTGTACTCAGAACGTCTGCATCGGTTGGTGCAGCGCTCAGCCGACAAACCACGTGATGCACAGTGGACGTGAAAACAACACGTGAGCTCATTCATTGTAGGATGGGTGCGGACTAGCACGCGGCATCTATGGACGGTTAAGGAAGTACTGTAACTTCCACCCACTCACTTACGCGGCATCAAGACACAACGCATAAGTGGGCGGCCATCCGCGTGCTCACTGTTACGCGCAGACGACCAGACATGAAATCTACTCTACAATGAGACAGTATCGATTGCACTGGGTAGGGTGAAACACCGTTTGACTGAAGAGATTAACCTAGGGAGTGACCGAAAATTAAGTTGGTTGAAACAACCGACAGTGACATTGCGCGGTATGTTGTTCTAGTTCGGGTTTCAGTCGAAAGTAGGCACTGGAGAACATGATGTTATCATTAGATCGCCAATGTCCACTATGTTGTACATAGTACTGGCAAACTCCAGTAAATGGCCAAAAGTTGTTGGTATCAAGTGGATGGCACATTTTGAACACAAAAGTGGATAAGAAAAGCTAGTTTGTGAGGAATCGGAAATCGCCCACCATAGAGTAGCACATCGCCATTCCTTGACTGCTCAGTTTGCAAGAATGATTAGCTTCCGAACCGATATATCGTCAACCGACGGACACAGATGGGACACAGTACTACAATTCCGATCTCTGTGTTTCACAGATAAGGCCATGTGCACAGAGAAGGAAGTAGACAGTAAGGTAATTCCTGGATAGTGGACACCCGAAACCGGTAGTGAAAGCCACGTTTCACAATATGCTGAAATCACATTGAAGATATACAGCGGAATGGATTGGGACGATAAGAATATTATAGGTAGAAGGAACTACCTTTTTCTTTCCGACGGCACTAACCAAGGAATAAAACTCGGGATCTGTTCAACAATGGTGTATCTGAAATACACACTTTTCGTAGATAAGATGACTAACGGTGTTCACAAATGTATTCACAATAACTGTGAATATGTGTGTATATGAGATACCGCGAGCGAACTGCACACAACGCTGCTGGAACACCTGAGGCGCATTTCACGGCAACGTCTAATGCTCTACTGTGAGATTCAGCAGTGGTGACGCACCTGTTAGGTACGGTGCATGTAAGGTGGCCAGATTATTGATGAGCCAAACCGAGACGCTTCCAGATTTCTTGCACGGCAAACCGAGACATTTAACCTACCCCCGTTTGTTTCTGCATATGTTGATCGTACAATATATTGAAAAGATACATATCTAAATTTCTTGCTTCAATGCAATTATAAAAAGCACTTGCGTTATTAGTCAGTACAATGGCTACGCTACTGAAGTTTTAACTAAATAAATAAATGGCATATTCCCGCTAGAAGGAGGCATACAAGTGAAGGCACGACTAAATATACCTACAAACATAGCTGCTTTGGAACAGTAAAAGGTGTGGTTAGAATAAAGTACAACCAAACTTTTCGTCGTTTACTCACTTAAGAAGTTCGTGGATTAATAGTGGGATCCCAGAACATTATGGCGCTGGTTTGTGAAAAAATTAAGTTTATTACTATGGTGACAATAGCCAACGGTCGGCATGATTTCGCCATGTTGTAATCCGTGATTTCATGAGCATAGGTCTGGGCGCTGCATTAGCATGTCGTGAAGTTGTTCGCAAGGATACACGACACTCTTTTCTTCAGAACTGCATTTCACCACAAGTATTGCTTTCAGCGTTTAACCGCTAAACTGCGTTGTCCAGAATCTACTTCGATTCAGTTTGGAAAAATGTATAGTGCTGCGTCTGAGGCACAAGTTGGTTCATTATCACAAAATCGGCAACCAAAGCTGCAAACGTCTTCTGGGAAGAAGGATGTGGGAGTTTTATCCAAGTTGACCTTGGATGTTTGAATCAGACTGAGGCGGCCTAAAGGAGGGGCGTCCAACACGTGGGCCTCCTGAACCATGCACTCAGACGAATCGACCCTTAGATTTTTCCACAATTACTCGGCTCATACCTAGCACCACCTGTGGAATACGTAGTACAGTTTCGGCAGCCACGGATGGGAAGAGATATCACCGTGGTGGAGATATCTCAACGCCATGCAACCAGAGACGTCAAGGGTCTGTATAATTTGCCGTGTGCACGAAGAATTCGAGTGCTTGGGGTCTTCAGCGGACAATATCGGCGATTGTGCGGAAATCTCATTTTGGCTTACCATATTTTGAGAGCTCCCAACCACAGGTGCCGCCATTTGCTAGAGCTCATTCACTAAGCGCAATTTGAGAGGCCCCTATATCAAGCTGGCACAGTAGCAAACTCGTTTAGAATACCGTCCGAATTGCTTTTCCGTACGAGTTTGCAGAACGTGGAATGCCCTACTGGAATCTGTCATATGTACTCCCACGCTGGCAGAGTTCAAATCTAGGGTTGTTCTTGCAGTCATTTTGCTGCACCATCTTACATGACCCATTACCCATGGACAAACACAAGTGTCTGTAACAGTTTTCACTGGCGTTCAAAGCCAACATTTCGTTTCAAGTTTTTCAACTCCTGCATGTGTACACCAGAAGGAGACACGATGTTTACCAATATCCACTTTGCCGTCGTTCCGCATGGATTTACCTTGGATTTACAGTATATACTAGGTATACTTCAGTTAGTTCACTGTGTAAACCCTCTTTTGCTAACCATCTTTTATGTTTCGAATTTTCACTATTACCTTCGTACGGGACCTGTTAAGCATTAGTGTTTTATCCGTATAGAAACATTGTGCCATTAGCCACACAGGGATAATTTGTGAGATGATTCATTCAGTAAGTGCATTAGTCCCAGGGAGGCGGAAAACAAATTAGATACTTTTCGTACTTCTTCCTATGGGACCGAGTTGGTCTGGAAATGGGGAAAAATACTTCTACCTACAGCACATCAACCTATGTTTGTTTACAGTTCTAATCGAAACTGTTGTCCGCCGATGCAAACCTACACATGTTTTCATCAACCAGCTAGTTGTCTTTGATTGCTGGGGCTGGGTGTGTAAATCCAAAAAGACTGACGCTTGCTTCAACTTTCTCCCAGTACGGTGGTTGGTTCAATGCCATATAATTAAAGCCATTCAGTTATTCAAATAGGTTCATTCTTTCCTATAGATAATCGACGCAATTGTCGTCGAAACTGGTGATACTATTCCTCAAACTGTTTGATGACAAGACCCGCTTGTTCGAGTTGGCCAATTCGAATATTTACCTCGTTTGGAACAACCCTGTTTCTGCTATTGTCCCTGCAATTCTGCAGACGTTAGGGCATTGCAGACGACACTCCCAGTGCTGAAATATTTTGTTCCTCAAAAGTACAGTAGCGTGGAGAATGGCAGATGTTTTGTAGAAAGAAGGGTCACAGCTCAGGGTAGAGATTTTCAAAGACATATTGTTGTTGGTCGGGGATGTTACAACAAGGGACGTCACTCATGCTCCTTCTCCTCTCGTTCCGTTAAGCCAATGTTGCTCCGCCTGCGCTCACTTATTGTGCCAGTTCCCGTTTTTGTCTGCCCCCATTTTACTGGTCTTTTTGTCTTCCGGGTGTAAAAAGTCGGTCCTTCAGGAACAAAACGTATATTCAGCAAACAACAGGACCAGGCGAAAACGCAGGCGGCGGGCGAGTTAAACATATCGGTATATACAGCTAGTTGGATCCATAATTAACGACCCTTGTGAATGCATGACATTTTTCCTTTGATTCAGTCAAACAAACTCACTCCAATGCGCCTGACTGTTGGCCAATCAACGTGCATGCGAGAAACGTGTGAACGTCCAATCGACTGCCGCCTTTCCTTGCGGCAGCCTAACGGCTTCCTTGCTGGGCTGGCACCGCACGTTCGTTCCAGTGTATACTCCCATTACATCCTCAATTTTTTCATGTTCTTGCTGCTGTACTTTGCTAAATAGTCCATACACTTTACCCCTCCGCGTCCTCTTTGTTGGATCTGCCGATGTCGCCTCATTGCCGCAGGCAGTATAACGCTCTCTCCCTGTTTCATGCTGTCGCCTCGGATATCTCCTCAGCTGCACTCGGTTTCTTCTCAGCTTCCTCCCTCCAACATTTACTTCGTATAACCTTTCACCGACTTTCGCAGCCACGACTCCTTTTCTCTACCGCTCCTGTCCATCGGGAATTGGTTCAACCCATACTTCTTCCCCCACTGTCAGCTCAGGTAATTCCCGTGCGCCGTTGTCGTAGTACCGTTTCTGAGTAGCCATTCGCCTTTTCAAACTGTTCTGTACTTTCTCCAGTTGTGGCGTGACAGGGCGCAGATGTGTTGCGGATGCAAACATCACAGTTCTGGTCCTTCGACTGTATAGGCGCTGCACTGGGCTCAGGCCGATATCCGTTGAAGGAGTGTTGCGACTCTCCAGTAGCATGAGGTATGGGTTCTCCCGAGTATCTCTAGCCTTCGCTAATAGTCGCTTGGCTTGCTTCACTGCCGACTCTGCCTTCCCATTTGATTGACTGTGATAGGGACTGGTTTGCCGGTGTGCGAATTCCCATTTGGCTGCGAAAGCCTGGAATGCCATGCTGCTGAACTGGGGACCGTTGTCCGAGACTAGCTCCTCCGGTATCCCGTGCCGTGCGAATTGACATCTGAGTTTGTTGATTACTGCCTCCGTGGTCGTGGTGGTGAGTAAATCGATTTCAAAGTAATCACTATAGTAGTCCACCGTGAGTAAGTAATCCTTTCCGTTGTCCCAGAATAGATCCACTGCTACCTTTTGCCAAGGTCGGTCCGGAACATCATGCAGCATCATCGGTTCCTTCGTTTGCCGAATTTCGTGTGAACGGCACGCCTCACAGTTAGACACATGATCCTTGATCTGACCTGTCATTCCTGGCCAGAACATCAGTTCTCTTGCTCGATTAATGGCGTAATTTGCACCCAGGTGAGCGCGATGGACATGCTCCAGCATCTCCTTTCGGAGAGAAGAAGGGATTAGGATTCGACTTCCCTTGAACAACAGACTGTCACAGACAGTGAGTTCGTCCCGAAATTTGAAGTAGGGTGTTAATTCCTTCGGGAGCTGCTTCTTTGTTTCTGGCCACCCATTGAGGATAACGTCTCGCAAAGCTGCAAAAGTTTGGTCTTCCTCCGTGTAACGCCTTATGTCTTTCAAACGGTTTTCTGTCACTGCCAGATGCTGCACCATGCTAACTGTCTCGATCTCTTCTAGATGATGTTCGGCTACTAGCGGATGTGCTTTCGACAGGGTGTCCGCGATGAACATCTGTGTGCCAGGTGTGTACACAATGTCAATGTCATACTTTTGGAGCCGGATAAGCATACGCTGCAGACGGCGAGGAACGTTATTCGGTGGTTTAGTTGCTATCGACACCAGCGGCTTATGATCAGTGTGCACGGTTGTCTTTCTTCAAAAAGTATAACCATTGAAACGCTCCATGGCATAGACCACTGCCAGCATCACTTTCTCGATCTGGGCGTACCGCTTCTCGGCCTCTGTGAGTGCTCGACTGCGGAAATCCAGGGGTCTTCCGTTCTGCAACAGAACAGCACCTATTCCACTCTGGCTACTATCACACTGTACCTCCAATGGTTGTGCTGGATCGTAATATCCGAGTACGGGCGCATTACTGATAAGGTTCTTAATGGTTTCGAAAGCCAAATCCTGTTCCTTCCCCCAGCTCCAAGTTACTCCTTTGTGAGTTACTTGTCTAATCGGAGTCATGACATCAGCGAGTCCTGGTAGGAACAGGCTTAAATAATTCACCATACCGTTTAGGCGATGGACTGCCTTCACATCGTTAGGGAATGGCATCTCTTGTATCGCCTTAATCTTCCCTGGGTCAACCCTGATTCCGAAGGATGTTAACACATGCCCAAGGAAAATCACCGCCTCTTTCTGCAGCTCTGCTTTCTCGCGTTTTAGCTTGATGTTCTTTTGCACGCAACGCCTCAGGAACCGGTGTAGCTTAGTGTCATGCTCTTCTTCGGTAGAACCGTAAATCAGAACGTCATCTGCTACACAGGTTACGCCATCTAAATTGTTTACTGCTTGCACCAAACGCTTTTGGAAAATTTCGCTAGACACCTTCAGGCCAAACGGTAATCGCAGCCAACGATAACGTCCGAACGGTGTAGCAAATGTGGTGAGGAAACTGGATTCGTCGTCCAGAACAACGTGCCAGAATGCGGAAGAAAGGTCTACTTTCGTGAAAAACTTAGCTTTTGTCAAACGTGGTAAAACATCTTCTAACGTCGGTAGCGAGTAATGTTCTCTACGCAGGGCCTCACGTCGTTCCAGTGTATACTCCCATCACACGGGCAATCACTGCTTTCTGCTTCCCTAACTTATGGTGTGCCTGCACCGTCACTGTTTGGTTCTGGCTATTCCACCTACATTATACATGCTCAAAGCGGGATACTCTGAGGTTTACGTCCTCAAATCGGTACATTAGTACATCCTACCCAGCATTTTTAAGAAAGCGGGACAGCAACTTTAAATGCGGGGCTATTTCGTCTAAATTGGGATGTAGGTTTACCTCGAGTGCATGTTATTTACCCGGATATTGTCGTGGAAATTAGGCGGGAGTTACGGTCAACCTTTGGAGTTTTGATCGCTGATCCAGTGTGCATCGCAAAAGCCAATGGTTATATGAACAGACTGGATGAGGTGTAGCTGTCGACGCTGAGGCGGGTTGATCTAACCGGACGGCAAGTCATGCATGCGGTTCGCGTAAGCCGTGATGAAAATCCAGCTAAGACCTGCCCTGTGAGTGCAGAAACAGTCAGTTTTCGACCTACGGATACCCCGGTCCTAGGACGATTGCCGCCGTTCATCTCACGGCATTTCACTGATTGGGAACACTCTTGGGACTGTATAAGATAATTACTAGTTATTGTATTGGCACTGATGAGACAATATAAAATGCGTGCATTTATCAGTGATCGTCTTCTCATTATGTTATTCAAACTATTGGAGGGAACTAACTGTTATAAAAAAACAGTTTATTTCTCGGCGGTGCGAGAGGCTGTGACGGCATAGGGACAAATCAATGCTGACATGAATTCCCTGAGGCCGGTCACATATGCAATTGTAGTGTCCCACTGACGCAAACCGAACTTTGGCGAAGTATGTGAATGGATGGTGTGTATCCGTCCACACGTAAGTTATACTGTGCGACCAAATACAGCAACACGTAATGCCCCAGTTAAAACGCTCGCATGTGTGCACCTGTGGCCACGGTACGCTATGCTATCTAAGGACAGGCTCTCAGGGCTTGTAGCAAGTGCCCATTCAGTTGCACACGTGGCCACTAGCTATTTTCGCTACTTAGCCCCTGCTTCAGTCGAGTGGTGGATCAGGTGTCTGTCGCCACCGTGACTGTGCGGTCAACCATTGCTGACCCCGCACGAACGTCCGGTCTGTGGCTACGGAGTACGAGGATTGCATGCATGACTTGCCGTCCGGTTAGATCAACCCGCCTCAGCGTCGACAGCTACACCTCATCCAGTCTGTTCATATAACCATTGGCTTTTGCGATGCACACTGGATCAGCGATCAAAACTCCGAGGGTTGACCGTAACTCCCGCCTAATTTCCACGACAATATCCGGGTAAATAACATGCACTTGAGGTAAACCTACATCCCAATTTAGGCGAAATAGCCCCGCATTTAAAGTTGCTGTCCCGCTTTCTTAAAAATGCTGGGTGGGATGTACTAATGTACCGATTTGAGGACGTAAACCTCAGAGTATCCCGCTTTGAGCATGTATAATGTAGGTGGAATAGCCAGAACCAAACAGTGACGGTGCAGGCACACCATAAGGTAGGGAAGCAGAAAGCAGTGATTGCCCGGAAGACAAAAAGACCAGTAAAAAGGGGGCGGACAAAATCGGGAACTGGCACAATCAGTAAGAGCAGGCGGAGCAACATTGGCTTAACGGAACGAGAGGAGAAAGGGCATGAGTGACGTCCCTTATTGTAACATCCCGGACCAACAACAATATGTCTTTGAAAATCTCTACCCTGAGCTGTGACCCTTCTTTCTACACAACATCTGCCATTCTCCACGCTACTGTACTTTTGAGGAACAAAATATTTCAGCACTGGGAGTGTCGTCTGCAATGCCCTAACGTCTGCAGAATTGCAGGGACAATAGCAGAAACAGGGTTGTTCCAAACGAGGTAAATATTCGAATTGGCCAACTCGAACAAGCGGGTCTTGTCATCAAACAGTTTGAGGAATAGTATCACCAGTTTCGACGACAATTGCGTCGATTATCTATAGGAAAGAATGAACCTATTTGAATAACTGAATGGCTTTAATTATATGGCATTGAACCAACCACCGTACTGGGAGAAAGTTGAAGCAAGCGTCAGTCTTTTTGGATTTACACACCCAGCCCCAGCAATCAAAGAATACTAGCTGGTTGATGAAAACATGTGTAGGTTTGCATCGGCGGACAACAGTTTCGATTAGAACTGTAAACAAACATAGGTTGATGTGCTGTAGGTAGAAGTATTTTTTTCCCATTTCCAGACCAACTCGGTCCCATAGGAAGAAGTACGAAAAGTATCTAATTTGTTTTCCGCCTCCCTGGGACTAATGCACTTACTGAATGAATCATCTCACAAATTATCCCTGTGTGGCTAATGGCACAATGTTTCTATACGGATAAAACACTAATGCTTAACAGGTCCCGTACGAAGGTAATAGTGAAAATTCAAAACATAAAAGATGGTTAGCAAAAGAGGGTTTACACAGTGAACTAACTGAAGTATACCTAGTATATACTGTAAATCCAAGGTAAATCCATGCGGAACGACGGCAAAGTGGATATTGGTAAACATCGTGTCTCCTTCTGGTGTACACATGCAGGAGTTGAAAAACTTGAAACGAAATGTTGGCTTTGAACGCCAGTGAAAACTGTTACAGACACTTGTGTTTGTCCATGGGTAATGGGTCATGTAAGATGGTGCAGCAAAATGACTGCAAGAACAACCCTAGATTTGAACTCTGCCAGCGTGGGAGTACATATGACAGATTAAAGTAGGGCATTCCACGTTCTGCAAACTCGTACGGAAAAGCAATTCGGACGGTATTCTAAACGAGTTTGCTACTGTGCCAGCTTGATATAGGGGCCTCTCAAATTGCGCTTAGTGAATGAGCTCTAGCAAATGGCGGCACCTGTGGTTGGGAGCTCTCAAAATATGGTAAGCCAAAATGAGATTTCCGCACAATCGCCGATATTGTCCGCTGAAGACCCCAAGCACTCGAATTCTTCGTGCACACGGCAAATTATACAGACCCTTGACGTCTCTGGTTGCATGGCGTTGAGATATCTCCACCACGGTGATATCTCTTCTCATCCGTGGCTGCCGAAACTGTACTACGTATTCCACAGGTGGTGCTAGGTATGAGCCGAGAAATTGTGGAAAAATCTAAGGGTCGATTCGTCTGAGTGCATGGTTCAGGAGGCCCACGTGTTGGACGCCCCTCCTTTAGGCCGCCTCAGTCTGATTCAAACATCCAAGGTCAACTTGGATAAAACTCCCACATCCTTCTTCCCAGAAGACGTTTGCAGCTTTGGTTGCCGATTTTGTGATAATGAACCAACTTGTGCCTCAGACGCAGCACTATACATTTTTCCAAACTGAATCGAAGTAGATTCTGGACAACGCAGTTTAGCGGTTAAACGCTGAAAGCAATACTTGTGGTGAAATGCAGTTCTGAAGAAAAGAGTGTCGTGTATCCTTGCGAACAACTTCACGACATGCTAATGCAGCGCCCAGACCTATGCTCATGAAATCACGGATTACAACATGGCGAAATCATGCCGACCGTTGGCTATTGTCACCATAGTAATAAACTTAATTTTTTCACAAACCAGCGCCATAATGTTCTGGGATCCCACTATTAATCCACGAACTTCTTAAGTGAGTAAACGACGAAAATTTTGGTTGTACTTTATTCTAACCACACCTTTTACTGTTCCAAAGCAGCTATGTTTGTAGGTATATTTAGTCGTGCCTTCACTTGTATGCCTCCTTCTAGCGGGAATATGCCATTTATTTATTTAGTTAAAACTTCAGTAGCGTAGCCATTGTACTGACTAATAACGCAAGTGCTTTTTATAATTGCATTGAAGCAAGAAATTTAGATATGTATCTTTTCAATATATTGTACGATCAACATATGCAGAAACAAACGGGGGTAGGTTAAATGTCTCGGTTTGCCGTGCAAGAAATCTGGAAGCGTCTCGGTTTGGCTCATCAATAATCTGGCCACCTTACATGCACCGTACCTAACAGGTGCGTCACCACCGCTGAATCTCACAGTAGAGCATTAGACGTCGCCGTGAAATGCGCCTCAGGTGTTCCAGCAGCGTTGTGTGCAGTTCGCTCGCGGTATCTCATATACACACATATTCACAGTTATTGTGAATACATTTGTGAACACCGTTAGTCATCTTATCTACGAAAAGTGTGTATTTCAGATACACCATTGTTGAACAGATCCCGAGTTTTATTCCTTGGTTAGTGCCGTCGGAAAGAAAAGGTAGTTCCTTCTACCTATAATATTCTTATCGTCCCAATCCATTCCGCTGTATATCTTCAATGTGATTTCAGCATATTGTGAAACGTGGCTTTCACTACCGGTTTCGGGTGTCCACTATCCAGGAATTACCTTTCTGTCTACTTCCTTCTCTGTGCACATGGCCTTATCTGTGAAACACAGAGATCGGAATTGTAGTACTGTGTCCCATCTGTGTCCGTCGGTTGACGATATATCGGTTCGGAAGCTAATCATTCTTGCAAACTGAGCAGTCAAGGAATGGCGATGTGCTACTCTATGGTGGGCGATTTCCGATTCCTCACAAACTAGCTTTTCTTATCCACTTTTGTGTTCAAAATGTGCCATCCACTTGATACCAACAACTTTTGGCCATTTACTGGAGTTTGCCAGTACTATGTACAACATAGTGGACATTGGCGATCTAATGATAACATCATGTTCTCCAGTGCCTACTTTCGACTGAAACCCGAACTAGAACAACATACCGCGCAATGTCACTGTCGGTTGTTTCAACCAACTTAATTTTCGGTCACTCCCTAGGTTAATCTCTTCAGTCAAACGGTGTTTCACCCTACCCAGTGCAATCAATACGGTCTCATTGTAGAGTAGATTTCATGTCTGGTCGTCTGCGCGTAACAGTGAGCACGCGGATGGCCGCCCACTTATGCGTTGTGTCTTGATGCCGCGTAAGTGAGTGGGTGGAAGTTACAGTACTTCCTTAACCGTCCATAGATGCCGCGTGCTAGTCCGCACCCATCCTACAGTGAATGAGCTCACGTGTTGTTTTCGCGTCCACTGTGCATCACGTGGTTTGTCGGCTGAGCGCTGCACCAACCGATGCAGACGTTCTGAGTACACTTGTACTGATTTGCAATCGGTCAAGACGATGGATTCAGCTTGATGTGGTTATGAATTGGGTTGAATATTCTTAAGGAGGAGCTTGTTTCCGTTAAGGACTAGTTTGCTTTCGAACGGTATAAACCTTATGTACCCCTGCGCATTCAGAATTTTGTGGAATGCATCACAATACCCTGGTAGATGCCTTTCTTTACATGGATTATATAGGTTTAATCTCTAAAAGAATGCTACGGCTCCATCATGTCACTCTCATGTTTATTACTATTTTTCTGGTAATGAACACGTTTATTCACGTCGACAGCAGCCAGCCACGAGGTTTACCTAATGAATTCCACGCAACCTCCTCCACCTCCCATGGCCTCTAGCGTATGAGAGTTCCAGACATTATGACTCACTCATCAGATGAATGTTGGTTGTATAATTTGCCATAAGAAACGGATAGGTTATTCAATTTATAATAGCGCACTCAAACTTATTCTTACCAATGCCCGTCCTCTAGTACTTAAAAAGCACTTTTAGTGCTGATTTTTCGTCCTCCACCAACCTCATATACTTCTTAATGCACAATCGTTGTGTACGAGCGGAACACGGATCATCGTATTGCTGTCCAAGTGTTATCATTTCTTTCGAAGTGTCCGCTGTCACGACAGGGAGGTGGTTTTATCAGTTGCAGTATGAAGAATTAAATACATAATAATGCAGTGACGAGAGACTCTCATCACTCGATGAGTTCATTTGAATATGCGTACCATTGGGCAATGATAGAATGCTGGTTGCTTGTGTTCATTTTCACCGAACTGTTGCGCACTTGAAAACGGATTACTTTAAACAGCGACGAGGCATGCCAATTCACTTACTATTTGCTTTAATGTAATTGTAGATTTCGATTTAACAAACTTTTAATGGATGGAAACCAGAGATACAAGAAAGCAACTTAAAATACTTATTTGCCTTCCTGAGGGTAGCTAGACACACAAGTAACATCTTCACACTGTTGCATACTATTGCAAATATTGCATAATACATAATATAATATACTGATCTGCAACTAGGATATAGGTTGCTCGCAGATATAATGCGACAGATGCCGTATATCTTAGGTGCATCAAACTTGGCACTGGGATTCTTCACGAAATCGGGATACAGCTTCTCCTGGAAAGTGCACAGGTCATAATCACCGTGGAAACTGCCTTGACATTTGCAGCAGTTGCAGGACTAGCAGTCCATATCATCAAACAACATCAGTCGATGAAATACTCTAGAGCATTCATTGGACTTATTACTGTCCTCTTCGAAGCGACAATGGCGACTATTCAGCAACCAGCAATGGAAGGTTGCTCATCGCAAATGGCGCTGCAACAGCTGCAACTCACTCCAGCCAGTAAGCAGCGTAGCCGCTCTAGCCCATCGCTATGCCTCACGAAATATCACGCTTCAGTGTTCTTTTACCATTTGCTTTTTGAAAATACAACCTGTGAGTGCGAGCAACCATGCAGTTTCTCCGCCGCGAAGCAAGGAAAATTGCAGACCGGCACGTAAAGACGACTAACGGTGTCAGCAAAGCCCAATGTAATCGCATTTTACTTAGGGATAAGACATTCGAAACCCGGTTTTATTTGATATCGGTGCAAAAGACAGCGTCATAATGCTATTCCAGTTGAACTAACCGCTTTTTGGTCGCTAGGCCAGAGTGCCGCCCATGTAGCACCAGTAGCCACCTAAGATCATCGCTCACCTACCCTGGACCTAGCTTTCCGGTTTACCTTCCGTTGGGATTTCACCGTGGCTACAACTTCCTTTGGTATCGTAGACATTGACTTTCTCGGATATGTATACCATTTGGTCGTTGCGAAACGCTAGATGACGGTGGACACTGCAACGGAACACAGTGTAAACTGCATCATTGCCGAAATCGCTCCCAGCACCCCAGTCTACACGTATCCCCATACATTTCCAATATGTACCAAGTTCTTCTCCGACCATTACAAGCTCGTACAACCAATGAACGAAGCTCTGCCCGTGAGTGCACAAGTCATGCACCCAGTGTGGACGAATGGCCCACCCGTCTCATGCCGTCCATGCCGACCACCATCTAAGAAATTTAAGGCAGCTTGGGCAGAGTTTATGCATATGTGTGAGCACGCGATGTTTCGTTATTCCGACAGTTCTTAGTCCTCTCCACTGCAGATAGTTCCTAAGAAAATTGATGACTGTTATAACTGCAGTGACTAGTGCGCTCTCAGCAGCTAACCGTAGCCCCTAGGTGTCCCACGTCAAAAATGCAGAGCCAAACTGCGTATCACAAAAGTAAGACGAGCTTCTGTCAAATCGATCAGGTTCGCACCTATCGCTAGATACGTTTAGAAGAAATGCATCCTCACAACTGCCGTCAGCACACCTTTCGACTTACACGAATGTTTAAGTATGACTTTCGGACTGCGCAACGCCGCACACAGCCTTTACCGCTTCATTCACGATGTTACTCTTTGTCTCGACTTCGCCTCAATGGCATTCAATATCCAGTTCATCGGGGGAAGGGCAGCTCGACCACCTTCGTTCCTCTTCTAAAGCAAGAACAAACGCGGTGTCAAGCCGACTAAGTGTGAACTCGGCAAGCCAAACGTAAAATTTCTGTGGCGTACTGTCTCGTCGTCGGGTGCTACGGGTCTGCTGGATAGTTCCAGGTGATTAAAGACGTCACTAGTCCTACCTCAAACAAGTACCTGTGTCCATTTTGTGGTCTGGTCAACCGCTAAGAATGATTTATTCCTCACTCTCCTCATCTGATGCAGTCCCTAACTGGAATACTCACAGGAAAGAAACGTTCGTTCGCCTTTCCGGACACAATATCTCCAGCTCATGAATGTTAGCACCAATATAGCTCTCCCTGCTCATTCCTAATCGACTGCGCCTCCGTATTTTTCGTTTGATGCTACCAACGTAGCGCTAGGAGCTCTCCTTCAACAATACGTTGGTGGGGAGTGGCCAGCGAAATTTCGCTACAGCATGTATCGCAGAGGACAGCTCACCATCTACCTAGTCATTCGACACTTCTGGAGCACACTCAAATATCGCGATTTACGGACTATATCTACCAGAAGCCCTCAATTTCTCCTTCAACTAAGCATGCAAAAATACGCCCCACGGAGACTAGGGACATATACTCTGCCAAACCATTTACTGCTGACATAGATCATGTATAGGGTGCCGACCATTTCGTCAACATTGCTCTTTTACGCATCAGCTTCACCATTTATTGTTTCCTTACCGTCGAACTTCCTGTCATGGCTTCGGCACAGCCTCAAGCTTAAGACCTCGCAGGCACCTCACAGTACACTTTGCTTCGGGTGTATACTGTTCCTCTCCAAACAACGAAAGAAACTCTCCTATGTGACAATTCCACAAGTTGCGTTAGAGCCTTCCTGCCAGTCTACTTAAGACGCAGTCTTCGACGAACTTCACTCACTAGCACATCCCGCGGTCCGTACATCTTTGAAACTGGTCACTGATTAATTTGGTGATTAGAATCAACCAAGTGTGCCAACACGGCGCTCATCACAGTTTTTCTTCCACCATTGCGTAGATTAGCTGGACAATGCTCGCGTATTCTCTCAGACAGCCTCCTAGTAGTTCTTCCAATGTATCTTGCTCGACATGAACAACAGAAGGAATATACACAATAAGAAGTACATGACCAGGGAAGTCTGTCTTTGAGTTGGGGACTCACGATTGGTGTTGAACTAAAACTTAGCCGCAAGCTCGCCGCGTAGTACGTATGACTCATAGCGTCGGATAATCTTCTAAATGTTGCCTGCGCTATGCCATCCCTCTTGAACGGCAACGACAAATAAACCGGTTTCTTTTCTACCGAAGCTGGTTTAGCTCTCATTTCTCTGCAGTCCATATATTTCCGAACAAATTTTTCTGGATAGCCGTTTCTCTCGAAAACGCCACTTAAGAAACTGAGCTCGTCCGCAAGTGTGTCCTCACTACAAATCCTTCTGGCCCTTTCGGTTAGACATCTAATCAAGTTGCGTTTCTGATTTAATGGGACAAAACTGGCAAAATGTATATATTGTCCGTTCCACGTTGTTTTTCTATGCACCCTCCGTTAGAGTGATCCATCTGGTCGTCTACCAAGCTGAACGTCTAGGAAGGACATCGTGTCATTGACTTCAGTTTCTAGGGTGAACCTGGCATTAGGGTGCGCTGAGTTAAAATGGGATAAAATCGTCTCTGGGCAACAGTGCCTGTTCGTCACGCAAAACATGTCATCCTCATATCGTCCGTAATATGGTAGACTGGTAATGACTCCGCTCAGATAGGTATTCTCTAATTTGCTCATGAACACATCCGCCAGTAGCGGTCCAAGTGGTGAGCCCATTGCTACTCCATCTCTTTGTCTGTATATGGCCCTGTTAAACTGAAATTGTATGTTACTAGTACACAGCAGGAGTAGCTGTTTCAATCGATCAGTTGAAAGGCCGATACCCAGTTGATGGTCTCGAATGGTGTCACATATATAGTCAATTTTCTCTTCTAACGGAATATTGGTGAAGAGCGACACCACATCCAACGAGAACATCTTTCTTCGGGTTAGCTGAAGCTCTCTTATGGAGTCTAAGAAACTGAATGTGTCTCGTAGGCTGTACCTGGACATAGTATTTCTCACCGGCTCTAGAAGCTTAGCTAACCACTTGGCTATTGCGTAATACGGTGAATTGCGCATGTCTAGTATGGGCCTTAGTGGAAGTCCTTCCTTATGCACCTTAGGTAAGCCGTAGAGTCTCGGGATCACCATCCCTGTGGGACGAATGTATTCGAACGTGGCGGAGTCAATCATGTTTTCCTGTTTCAAGCGCCGTAGAAGCTTAGTAACTGTCTTTTCTATTACTGCAGTTTTGTCCTTTTCATTCTCCATTTTCCGGAACTTCGAGCAGTCGCTAAGGATGACGTTCATCTTGTCGATGTAAGCTGCTTTCTGCATCAACACGATCCCTGTCCCCTTATCCGGCCTTAAAAGGAGCACATCCTCATTTTTTTGAGAGCTTTGAGTGCATCTAAGTGGTCTTTTTTCAGCAAATACCTAAGCTTAGGTTTGTATTTCAGATATTGGTAACAAGTATTGACCAGGGTAGACTTAAAATGCTCAGACGCTAATGCTGACGACGGCGTAAGCATAGAAACTTGGGCATACAACTTTTCAAACTGCACTTCTAATTCTAATTGTCTTGAATAACTGCGGGGACAGCAAAAGTTTGGACCAAGTGAGAGCACCTCAAGCAATGTCTCATCCAAGTGCAGCGACGTAAAATTGTGAACATACCTTTCCGGTTCGGGAGGGAATAAAGTATTTGCCTTAGTTGTGCAGGAGGGAATAGCCTGACGAGAGCCACTGATTATTTTGTTTGGCCACGCGTAAACAATGATGTTTAGGTTTATGCTCGCTCTTTCTTTGTGATCAGAGTCACGAGGTACATCGACAAACCCGTAGTCCACTGGGCTCAATTCCCGCTCCTGCTCTCGGTTCCCGCATGTACATTTAGCCCTAGTGGGTCCCTTCCTTTATAAATGCAGAGCTGCATACCTACTGATATAGGTCAACCGCTTCACCTGTTGGCCAAAAGCCGTTCCCGTAACAGATTGCATATAAGAGTGCTACCCGGACCTGCTTGGATATTGGATATAGCGTTATGGATGCTAATCCACCATCACACCGGATCATGCAATGTCATCGGGATCTTTACAATTCCTTAAGTTCTGAAAGTTTGAGACCGCCGCCGCGTTCACACGACGTCGTATGATCTCGTAACCAAGTGCTAATCAAACGCTTTCATGGACTGCTTAAAGACATGCTCTGCACCTCATCAAACCTTAGCTGGAGCAAAACTATTTAGCAAGTCCTCTTAGTTATACGCAGCAGAATAAACATTGGCTTGCATTGCGTACAAGAAGCGATGGGTTAGGGCACAACGCAAATCTGGCAGGAGAATTTGTTCCGCTTGCCGCATTCCCGGGTATGTCTCCCTTTAATTTTGCCTCCTCTCTGGCTCACCGCTTAATTTTTCTACTTGTGATTATTTCTCTTGTACAGACCAACGATGCGAAAATGCACAGCTGACCCTCTACCTTTACTTACCTTGTCCTTCCTACTGTCTCAGTGCGGCGCCCCGTCGAGACTCCCTACACTGGTCCTTCCAGAGTGCTGTGACGTCCTCTAAAGCATTTCACTTTAGGCCAGAGTGGTCATGAAAAAAGGTGTACATAATTCTTTTCAAAGTGATATTCTTTGACAAACCACAGCAGCCGATCCTTTTGCTGGCAAACAAACACTGCCACTTGCAAGGACTTTTAGAGCACCGGTTATATTGCAAATATCTGTTCCCCTTAACCCCCAACTACATAGACACAACTATAGGCGGACGACTCACAAGGTAGGCGGGTCAAACTTCGGGTCCGATTTTCAACATTTTTACCACGTTTGCTAATTCCATTAACACACGGGTTTTCCTCTTGGTTGTTTCAGTCACAAACATCTTGAAAAATAGACAACTATCGCCGAAAATTTGAAATCACTCGGAAAGCCTTTACTTTTTCATTTGCATGCATTTTTCACTCTCTGGCGTCAAGCGACTTTCCTCAAACACTTTTCCAACTCTGCTGGGCTTTAAGTTTCAAATATTCAACTATGAGGATCACCATGACAACACATAAGTGACACCCTAATCTACTCAGGGCCCCATCGTGAACTCCAGCGACAACCAGTCGCCCTCAACTGCGGGCGGACATGATTGGATTGGTGTAAGTACGCAGGGTCAAAGAAGGAGTCCAGTTTACTTCATGGAACGAGGACTGTAGATTGGAGTGAGTTAAAAGTGAAAACTCCCAAGAGCACCGTCTGATCTGAATCGGAGGAACTGTCCCGTCAGCCTTTATTTTGGATAAGCCAGCCTTTCCTAGTCCAAGGAGCCCGTCTTGCCGACCCACTGATGATATCCTCTGGTTCACACAAACATCATAAACGCCAAACAACCATATATCGGCCCGAGAAAACTCCACTACAAACGCTATGTTCAAAGCCCGTGCTCATCCCGTATTTAGTTTTCGAACGCATTCTTACGCTCTCTATCCTGACAATTTTATTGACGTCTTCCATCATTCAGCCTAATAGAGGAATGCACTTGTAGTGCACCTGAAAGCATGCCAGTTCAGTATTTTTCAACAGTGAGTTTTGTTGTTTAAACCTAAGAATCTAATTTTTACTGATCGTGCTTCTTTTTTCGTAGCCTACTCTGGTGGGTCCCTTTGCCATCGACTATCATTCAAAGCGCCACATAAATATTTGAAATAACACGATTACTAAAATTGTGGCGCCCATGCAACGGGAGACACAGATACAACATTTAGGACATGATAATGTCCTTATCGATACGCCTGTAGCTGTAGCTAAAGCTTTTAATAACTTTTCTCCGACGCGTTGATCTCTTCGAACGTCACACATTGGGATCACCCTACACAATAATGTGGCCCATGTCTGTCTAACCTAGATTCCGACACTGATTTTACCTAGCTTCATATTAAGCTATTACATGACATACTTCATTCATGTCCAGATGCAATCCCTTCATGATTTTAATCTCCATTAAGAATGAGTTCTCCTGTTTTATTAAATTTCTGAACTACACCAATGACATCTGGATTGTATAATGATCCATGGACATAGTAAACATTATCCTTCAATGATTAAACTGAAAGCAAATTGACTTCAAAACGAATGGCACATTAATCACATAGTTTTATTTTTCATAACCATAGATATCTTTCTTAAAATTGAACTCGTTTAATCCTTAACACCAGACAAACTTTTGCCACAATTACGGTACGAGTTTTTCAAAGCATTCTGTTAAATGGAATTCTGCAAACACTTAACGAAATCGACTGATTCTGGTAACAAAATTAGTATGCTTTATTTAGACTTACAAAAGACAAAAGACAAACTGATATGCACATAGGAAAGCCTTGACACCAAATTTGCTTCAAGAATATATGCTCACTTGCAACCTGTTAAGGCGCAAAGAGCGCTGCTCAAAATCAGACAAAGTACATATTTGAATCTTTGTTGGAGGCAAGCGATATAAGTAGTTCAGTGTTAGAAGGTTGTATACTCGACATACTTTTCTTGCTGTTTGTTACTGATTTTCCCCTGCACTAATATACAGTAACTAGTAACGTTTGTAATGAGTATACCATTGCGTATGCCTTATGGTCGCAGCATTTCTCTCTCATACGTGAGATCCGAAGTGATCCGGTTTTACTAAAAGATGTTGTGTCAGAGCTTCCATGAAATTTTCAAAATCTAAGTGAAGCATAGTGTGCTAAGGATGCAAGGTTTCACCGGAATGTCTCTTCTGAGTAAATTCCTACTAGATTTGTGACTCGCTACATAACTTAGGCCTCCGGTGCTCAAGTTGGCTGAATTTCAAAAAATAAGCAAGCAAAAGTGTCTGTTGGGATGATAGACCGATTGTAAATAAAAAGTAAATAAAATTCCTCTCTTTTAACTAGACGCGTGCTATTACTACAGTGTTGTCGCATCACTGGAATAGCGTTAGGAGATGCGACACGCGTTCGGTCGAAGATAAACAAATGTCTATTATGAGCTAATTTTTGGTTGCACCTCTAAGCTCAATTATTAATATAGATGCTATCCGTTAAAAATCGAATCTAAATGGGTTCGATAGTTACAGCTGAAGTTCTTATTTTTATACACATACATTAGTTATTTTCAGCTAACATTTCAAATATCTTTCCTGCGTGACCTAATAAAAAGAATGTATTTGGTAAACGTTCCTCGTTACCGAACATGCCTTGGGAAAATGCGTTTTGAATTAATTACCACACGCCATAGAATCGAGTGCCTCAGGCTAGTAGATGTTCACGTTTGCCTCGAATACTTAAGATGTAGACGAAAGACACGCGACTTTAATCTAATTATGTAAATCATTATTAGTTTTGGAAACAAAAGAGTGAATGTGAAGCCGTAGTATATCATCTGAGCGCTTGTGGAAATCGCAGTACAAAAGTACAGGCGAAGCTGGGGCAAAAAGCTTGTGGATACAACCTGGACTACTTTGTCCTGTTATTAGGGATTTTATTGTTAGGTACATTAATTCCGCCTCGTATTATTATCTTTGAGGTTGCCACATCCCTTAATATTTCCCCTGAAAAATGTGCACATCTGTGTCAGGAAAACTAGAGTTTTCACTGCTGTTTCCGTCGCTTATGCTGTTATTTCCTTCGTGTTACTCAGCATGCAGACCCATTTATAGCATTTGAACGCATGGGACCATCGATGAATTTGATAGGGATTTAGCTTGATCTACACTGTGTACTCTGCTGTCACTTAGTCAGAAGACTCACTGGTGCTGGTAAAAGATATACGCGCATATCGGTTGTTTGGATAAAATATACTTTGGCGTTTGTATAGCGCTTCACCCCATACCTAACAAAATTAGGCCATGAGTGTTTGCAAGAATCGGGTCCACTTAAGGATTGATATTTTGATACACTTTCAATAAACCATCTTAATAACGAACGCAATTCTAGTTGCTCTGCGGTATCATCTTATACCACCTATATGAGGCACGTTGTTTTACTGATTTCCTTATCTGCTTCATGCTGGGAAAATTCACTCCGTGATCATTTACCGTTAATTCTACTTTTGTTCTCTAACACATTAGCACTATTTCTAAAACTAAGGTTAAATTGTAGCATTCCTGAAAGCATTAATTTGCGTGGTGCCCGTCCTGACACGGCGGCTTTGGGGTAGCGGTCACAACTAACAAGCCAATGGCCCCGTGTTCCACGCATGCTCCCTTTACTTGATGCGATGAAGTAACATCGAATAGCGTCATATGACTGTCATGTTTTTAGGCGGAGAGCACCAACTTTTTATCTGCTTTACCTACGGTCCCCGTGATCAATTGACTAATGTACCATTCGATGAGAATGCCGATCACTCCTGAGATTACTTATCGCAATCCATCCATAAAACATGTAATTCAAATGACCCTCTACATCTACCATTAACAGCTGGATCAACGTTAACCGTCGTAACACGGTGACTTAGGTGTAATGGTTACTACTCATACCCCAATAGTCCCGGGTTCGTTGCCCGCCATTTCTATCTGATAAGATGAAATAATATCGAAACTTGTCATGGAGAGCAGAGTTGTTGGCGGAAGAAAACCAATTGTGTTCTTTCTTGAGCTTGTTGCAGTTAAGTAGCAGTTTTCCCTTTCGAGTTGTTACCGGTTGCTACATAAAAATTTGTGATAAAACGAAACATAAATATTTATTCGACTGACTGAAATAATACCAATTTTTGTTATAGCGCTGTTGGATGTTTTATTATTCCAAAATATTTAGCACATTTTCATGTCATAATTATTTGACACTAAACGTTCTTGCTCACCATCAGCTTTCCCCAAACTGCTGCAAGCATATAGTTTTTAATGGTTGGTCTTTTAGAGGAATTGGATGTTTGAATGGCTTACGTTCATAATTCTTACCTGCGTAGTAACGTGTTGCATGTAGTTTTTCTGTATGTAAAAACAATTCAGTTTAGTCGAACTGTAAATTGAAGGCATATCGCTATAATTACTGGCATTACACATGAAGTATGAATTAGGGATTTGTTGCGGATACTTTGTAACTTTGGTTATTTACATCAGGACAAGCTAGTTTTCACTGTTTATAATATACCCAAATGTATTGTGAAATATTAATACAGCGATAACTGAGGGTGTGGAACTCTCCACAGGGCTTCATCTCAGTTTACGACCTGTGTTCAACCATCTTTATGACCAGGATATGCTCACATTGGCTGGAAAGTATAGCTGCTTAGCAGGGCAAGCCGATCAACAGGTGAAAGCTGGAGTTGATTTATGTTACTGTGTTCCAACCAGTAGAAGCACAACATTTAAAAATTTAGAAATACGTGTCGCAAGTCATCCACCTTCACCGGAATTGGTTATAACTGAAGCAAATGGCCGACAAGAACTTTTGTGTCAAAACGTATGCGCGACACCGGAAACCAAGTGGCATCTGTAAAAACTGATTGACCAGTTTGCAATATAATCGAAGGGTTTCTATACTTATTAAGATTAGTAAAGCCAAACACTAACCTTCTGCAGCCGAAAGCTCAAAAGGCTATAGATGAATTAATAGCTACCAGCACATCAATCCCATACGCAAAAAGTGCTGCGAAGGTTAGCCGGAATGTTAAGACTCACGAGTATTTTGTTAGTCAATTTGCCAGGGCTAATGAAGGAAAAAACCTCCCCGGTAACTTAAATGGACAAATAAAAAGATTTTATTACCGACAAAACTGGACACGCCCACATGGGCATGAGCATGGTTAACGTAGAGCGTGTGCTCGGGTGATGTGCAAATGTATAACAATATTGTCATATCTGTGGACATATATAGCTACATAATATGTAGGTATATTTGTGGCTGTGTTAGTTAGGTTCCTAAATGTGCCACTGAACATTTGACTGTGTTTGATCGGGTCGACAATGTCAGGAGGAAAGGTTGACGTCAGTAGATTGTATACAATTTTTCTGGTAAGCCAGGGACAGTGACTTTATTTGTTAAGCAAACATTTGTGACTTTATATAAAGAGCAGTTGACAAGCATAAACACATCACCTTCCGGAACACTGCTGCCTAAAAGTTCGGTGGATCGGGTTTAACGGGAACAACGAGGTCGTTGGGGCAGCCAGCCATAGGTTGATAATATTGAGAGGCAGTCAGGTTTGGGTAGGCGGGAACCAGATAATTTGATGTGTTTCAGGCCTACCAGTAAATAAAACCCAGATACATCATGTTCATGTCAGATACAAACGTATTAAGTTGCGCTGAACTGTTATAAAATACATATATTAACTGTTGGAAATCCTGATGGCGGTTCTAAAAACAGTCCAACACGAATGAGGAGATAATGTTGTCAATGCTTAAGTATAACCATCAAACTAGCCTAATTTGGATCCATGATTTTCAATAACAAAAGCACTTTGGTTATAGAATTGAAGACTGGTAGCTCAGATTAGACAGATGGCGGTTGAACTGCTCGCTGAGGTTTTAATTTTCTTGCAAACGGCTCGTCACTAGTCAAGCTGATATCATCAGTGCGTAGTTGCGGAGCTTGCAATAGCATAGAGTAGCCTCGGTGAGAGTGTGCTGAGCGTGGTCTGTGTGCGTTTTATGCCGTCGTGTTTATCCAGCGAAACGGGTAAGCCTGTTGCATGTGACTTCCATCCGCGTTCTGTTTGTTTGAAAGCCAGAGGACCTTTGATCTTGACCCCTCCGACTTTTGTTTCATGGCCTTTGTCGGGTGACTCTTGCGAGCAAGTCTGTCGTCAGTTCTCGTTGTCTAGTTCCACGGTCCACCGGATTCAATCGATCGAGTTTGTGGTCGTTCGCCAGTATTGTTGATTATACCGTGGCCAGTTCGATGTGTCGATTGACTGAATCCGTTCTAGTACCATGCTTCTAACAATTCTTTTGCTTGTTACGTACTTCCATGTGCCAGGATCTTCTCATTCTCCAGATCGAAATGACGGTCTTCTTGATCTTCAAAGGCGGAAACCAATAAGTGTGGACCACGTCTTCTGATGGATGCTTTGTGTTTGGTGGTTCGTATACAAAACTTTATTCCAGTTTGTCCGATGTAGTTTTTATCACAGTCGCTGCATTTTATAAATTGGTGACAGTTCATTGGTCAATTTGTTTGACATTTCTTTAGGTCCTGAGATAGATTTCCTTAGCATGTCACTTATTGTGTTAGCCACAAAGATTCCATGTGACTGCAGCAACCTTCCAGTTATTTCGGGGTGGTTCTTGAGGTAGGGGAGAACCATTAGTTTGTTTGCTTGTTCAGGTGACCGCTGCTGCTGTTGCTCGGATATTCGTTTCGTTAAGCTTCCTCTGATGTGCTTTCTTTGATAACCGTTTTTTCTAAATAATCAATATAGGTACTTTTCTTCTTGTTTCTGCTATTCAGCTGTGCTGAAGTGCGTTTCCGCTCTTGATAACTTGGTTTAAATGCAGCTATTCTTTTGATTCATCGGCTGGTCGCTGTGGTAGTTTAGTACCTGGTCCGTAAGGGTTTTCTTCCGAACTACGCAAGCTTGCAGATATTCGTCGATATTCCTGGTGACCAGTACATCCAAAATCGGTAGCCTTTATTCTCATGTAATGCCATCGTGAATTTGATATCCTCGAATGTGCTGTGGAGCAAATCGTGCGTGGGATGTAATCAATTCCGTTTTACCGTGATTTTTGTGTCGTCTCCCTATCGTATCCAGAGTTTTGGGTTGATAGATGTCAGTGCAATGTGCTCCATTTTATGTGTTACGGCTTCTGAAATGAGCGCCAAATTGAAGATCCCAATGGCGTTTCTCTGTTGCTGCTACACTTGTCCATCAAGGAGGAAATAAGTGGTCACGCATTGGTTCTGGAGTTCCCACCAGCTTCCAAGTAGTATAGTTGCCATTAGCCTTAGTTGTTTCTTAATTATTTCCATCATTATTCCTTTGGCTAATTCGTGACCGATTGAAATGAAGCGTACGGTGAAATCGAATTAAAGCATAATTTCGTTGTCTTGTCTTTTGACACCCGTAGTGTATTTTGGGATAGTTCAGCACTTTTGCAGTTAGGTTAGCATCTAACATGCAAATGTTTCAGTCTCTTCCACAAATCCTTCGCTAGTTTATGTGAATGGGTTCCGGGGAGTGAGAAGATTGGTCGTAGTTGGAATCCATCCTAGTGTACTTTCGGCAGTCCATAGAATAGTGTAATGTTAATATCATCAGCTTTCTTGACCCACCTCTCCTTGGCTGCGAGCCGGTTCTTTGGTTGTAGTTTTTTCAGAGTTGTTTTGATCTGCTTCACAAATTTGAAACTGGGATCTTGATCGATCGGGAGATATGTAGTTGATTTGGACAGCAATTCTTTGACAAAACTAATATACTCCGGTTTGCGCATTATTGCTAGTACGCGCGCTTTGTCCGCTGGTAGTAATACCATGTTTTATTTTATTTGTGAGCGAATATAGTTTAGGTGACTTTAATCGTGATAGCACTGGGAAAACTATTTGCGGTATTTGTGGCTGGGTCTCCTCCTACAATCCATCTGATTTCTTTGTGTGTTCTAAGCTAGCCAAACAGTCTTTCAGGCTAGCATATTTGAAGTAAAAGAAGATCTCCTTAATCAAGACACCCTCTTATTTTGCAGTGAGGTAGCACAGTGGCAGATTTTGATCCATCTTTCACTGCTAGCGCAGCTATGTGTCTTAGTCAGTTTGGCTAACTTTGTGTTCAAAGCAACCTTGCGTCGGATTTTCATGCTTTTGACTCAACATCTAATTTTTGATCCATGCAATGTTCTTAACTGCGGGTCAACAATTTTCAGGTAATTGGTGTTACAGTCGATTATGGGTATCCGTTTTAATCAATTTATCATGTTTCTCCCATATGGTCTTGCTAACCTCCGGTCTATGGTTTGTACTCGCTGCCAGCAAGTTTCTTCTCAGGCATTCATATAAGAAGTGATGCTGTTTGCGTCTCAAAGCTTGCCGTCAGGCAATGGTTTACAAACGGCGAGCTACTTGTAGTGTTTTACGACCGAATTGTTTGGCTAATAGAGTGAATAAATGAACAAAATATTTCTAACCTCCTTTGGGCAAGACTCAACATTACGGGCATGAGTAAATGCTTGTCAGAGTCATAGGAAAAAATAAGCGTATGTTCACCAAATGAGAGAGGTTAGTGTTAGCAAAATACATGGCTCGATAAATAATACGTACGTGTAACCTATGAAAGTTGCATGGATGTTAGGCCTGTTCATTGGAGTCAGATAGAAAGGTGACGCGGAAGTTAGGTAAAATAACTAATTGTTTCCGTTACGGAAATACTGGGTGGGGTACGAATAGTTTTGAAGATTGATTTGCATTATTTTGTGTAAATAGGAGGCAGATAGAGTGCTTCATAAACATTGTTGGACGAAAGGTTGAAAGTTTATTAAAACGCCGTTGTGCACATCACGTTGGTTATCTATATCATTACCATTATGTAGTAGTAGGCACTGACTATATTTTTGTGTCGATTGACATCCTGGGATATCAAATAGGCAACATAGAATTAGGCGAAAGCAAACACGCAAAAGTGCCAAGGAATACGCAGCAGAATAAGAGAACTGCACCAATCAAATAAAGTAACGGCTTTTATCAAGATTAAAATGACCTAGTTTAAGTCTAACTTAACATTCATCTTGGTTATTATTATTTCGGGAGAGACCAGTTCATGCTACGCGTGAATTTAAAATCCCGCTGTTACATTGCTGGCTCCGTCAAGTGCGCCGGCTCTGGAAACTTAAAATTTCAGTGTTATGTTTCGGGTCTACCGGTGAAAGCTTCACGTAGGTTTCACATTTGTTATCACCACTGGCACACAAGAACACATTTTTTGTGTCAGGTCGTTTTGCAGTTAGCTTATTCATTTCGAAAGGTTGTTTTTGCCTTTAACACGAATGAGGAACTAATAGTGTTTAAGTATTAGTTGTGCCATGACCATAACTCTAACGCCGGATACACGATCATTTTTGGCATCCAAGGTTACTTGGAATACTGAGTTTTTAATGGAGGATAAAAAGAATCTACCTTTCAATCTGACGAGCAGGCCTTACCCACCACATGACTGTGTCCATATTCCTAGCTCCCTATAATCGCGCACTTGACGCGACCATGTAGTTATGGACGCATAATTGGACGGGACCATCGAAAGGCCCAATATGAATGAGCGAAGCGAAACAGCTAAAAAGAAACCAGGAATTATGTACTACATAACTACCTGTAGTGCATGCAGCTTAGTTTAATCATTTGAATGTTAATCGGCTATGAGTAAATAGAGGGTAGAATTGACGGAATATCTTTCATGAATACGGTTCTCCAAGCAAGTTAAAGTGACTTGCGGCAATATCAAATAAAATGACCAGTGGTCGGGAACCGGTCACTAACTGTAGTATGCGTTTGGTCGTTGATTCAGGGGGATTCCACGTCCAGCAGTAACGTAGGTTTTGATAGAACTATGCACTGAAAGCAAATACCACGTCGGTGGCTGGATGCTCATATCAAAACCACCTAGTACGAAATTTTACTGAACAGAACGTGAAGAAAAAAGAGAGGGAAATATCAATGCCTGTCTATCCGAGGTGCAGCGATCCCCTAACTTAGGGATCAACTCATGGTCGCGCGCAAAACTGGTTCAATGACCGTCGGCGGGAACTTGTTTACAGGCCAAGAGTAAAAGGAATAGCCAGGATCATGATGACGATCCCCAGACACAAAAACTAACGAATAGGTTTGCAATAATAAAAAGGAATGTGTTGAATGTGTTAATAAATAAGTACCATGAAGTAATGTTTGTAGTGAATTAGTTTACCGCAACCATGCCAACTAGTACCAGAAATTCTAAATCTTATACTTGCAGCGCAATGGAAACCTCACTGGAGTTCTTAAGTGAACCATTAAGTAAAACATCTTCATTTTTCATTAAATCGCTTCGTATAACTATATATTCCTTAAACTGTTAGCTTGTTATATCTTTTGGTTGACTCGCTTGTACCACTCATTTGGTGTTTACATAAATCCTTCTGTGAGAATTAATCGTTTTGGTGGTGACTGAATAAACCTGCTTCTCCGACGTTTGCTCTTTCTCATTGCTTCGCATGTTCGGTGCTGGGGCCCAGATGCTTGTCCAGTGAGTACGTGTGCTTGTGGTGCTCGTTCGTCGCCATTACGCCCTTAACATACCATCACATTGACTTGATATAAGCGCTAGATTTCCTAAACCACACACGTACGTCGATCAAGTAATCAGATAAGCAAATAAACGGATTATTCTCGGTATCTTCGAGTCACACCAGACCATGCATGTTTATGAATTTACAGGATATTGTATCGCAACCTGCATGTAAATCTGGGAAAATGCGATGCTCATGGATTGCACAGAAATTAATGAAATGGCGGATGTACTAGTCAGGAATCGAATCGTTAATGATGTGGCGATAGTCTGGGTTCAGGAGTGTGTTGTAGAGATCAGCAATGAAAGCGTAATATAAGGCATGTTAACGGGTGGTATACACATATAAATATAATTTTGGTGTAGTTTTTAAAAGATATAGAAGTGTAATGAAATGACGCTCCGGTTAACTTGCTAGTGTGCATTTGTGGGCACTGAATTTATTCAGTAGCGAGTCACCTCCACCACCTCCTAATGCTGTTAAACTGATATTTGTGGCTTTTTTAGGGAGAACGTTTGCCAAGCGAAAACACACCATGTTCTGGAAAACTGCTGTTGATCTGTTGGAATGGTAACATATAACTGGCAATGTACGCTACAGTCCGATTGTTCACTAGGCTATTCACATTTATATGAGCTCGAAGTTTTGCGCTGTCTAGCCGGATTGATTAGTCAAGGTCCGCCATTACTCCCTGAATCCAGTCGAATAATGTGATCTCCAGGGAGGTCGGATGAAGTATTGTGTATACGAGTTATGGTTGCACGCTTGTGAAGTTTGGCTTCTCTATTATGATATACAGGTCCTGGCGTGAAAACTTCGTGTATAATAATCGACACTGGACGTTTCACGTGGTGAGTGCAGTTGATCGTTATGGTTAAATAAGTCTGATCTCAGGCAAAAGTGCCGTTCCTCATTCAAACATTAGGATCCACAGGAAGTTCCCATTAGTTCTTTTCAGATCAAAGGTAGAATGATTAGAATAATAAGGCCAAATCCGGCTGTACAGGCCAGGTAAAAGAAAAAAAATTGCCTATAGAAGGGATAAGAGCTCTTTCTCAGTTAAGTTGCTCTCAGGAGAATGGTATTTAAGTCCAAGCAACAGCTCCGTGCTATAGCATCAATAAAACTCCAGGTAAGTTGAATATCAAAATGTACTTGCACAAAGGTAAGGCGCCGAACCCAGTTTGTGTATCACGGGGGAGAAGCAGGAAAGCTGTGCAAGTCAACGCAAAATGATTGCGTTAGTAAGATCTGTCATGCATAGTAAGAAAGGGATCTAGGTAAAGAGATAATTGCAGGCAAGTAAGTTGTTGCTATGTGCTTGCCGGGAGAGCTGAACCCTTTGTTTAAACCTTGTGTAAGCGGCATCTGTCCAAATGATAAAGAGGGTGGTCCATCCCGAACGAAAGTGAAGTCGTCAGTATGTTGATTTGCGCTTAAAATTTAGGAGAAGATTTTGACTGTTTCATAAAAGCTGGCTGCTGAGGTAAATCAATCAGTGTCAGATGAGAATCATATTTCGCCGGTCGCCGTATCTGTAAAATCTTCGAGAAAAACGGGTAAGAACAAGAGGCGACCAAGCAAACATACATATATGAATACATCATTAAACACTATACTATGACTGGAGGCATCCAGCGGTCTATAGCTATGTGATGCTGTGTAAATTGTTAAGGATATATGATCCGCAGGTGCCTTCTTACATAATATCCCAGGCGTGGCCTAGAATACAACTACAGCGTACGAACATGTTTCTGCAGCCTATATGGTCCAACGAGAGATAAGCGGGTTCACGGTGTTCTGCAAATGTATGGATATTGGAAGGTATATGGATAAAATGCTGACATCGTGTGCTCACTTGGCAATGAGAAAAGCCGTAAGAAAGTTATTGGTGACTTAGGTGAAGCTAAGGTTAACTGAATTGAGGGGCAGTGCAAGGAGTAGTCAGTTCCTACAGCAGCGTTCAAAGAGCGCATGCAAAGCGAAGGATCAGTGAAAAGCGGAAGCATGCGAGCAGAGGTAAGGTAACCTAGTAAAGGAACAGATGACGCTTAACCACTCATAAGTAAATAAACAGAAATCTGCTAGAGACGAGAGAGGCGGGAGATAGGAGACCAAATATGTGATATACATATGGTTCGTCACGCAACACAATCCACGTGGAAGCCTTTTTGGCTGTACCGGAAATGAGCCGGGTGTTAGGTGACTTTCCGTAGCCTCGCAGTCATAATAGGGTGTAACAGACAGAGCGTACAAGCAGTAAATAACGAGATTCAGAATCGGAAGTAGATATTTGTAAGGGTATAAGACCGAAGCCATATACGGCATGTTGTGTATAGGGATCAAAAGGTTGGAAAGTCAGATGGATGTGAGCGAGTAGCATCACAATCCCGAAGAAGACATTTAGGGTGAAACGCAATGAGACAGGAGCTAGGTGGCTTTCCGTAGCTCACCAGTCATAATAGGGTGAAAGAGGAAAAAGCGTAGAAGCAGCAGATAAAGACATTCGGAATCGAAATTACGTATATGTAAGCGTATATATATGTATATAGTTATTTAAAAACGTGTTGGCGATGCGTTGTCTCACTTACCTTTCATTTTATGACTTGTTGGCCAGGGGCTACAAAACGCAATCAAACGGTGTCTTGCCAAACGCCTAACCAATGGATTTATGGATTTACGTTTAATACGCCAAGATATCTGCTATTCCACATAAATCTATGGTGAGTCCACCACAACGCTTTTCACTTTATCATGCAATTGATTTTCGCAATAATTTCCATCCCACGGGACTTGTTAAGCAATGCTATTTTACCCGTATAAACCACTGTTCCATTGTTATATATACATATATATACACCAACTGTGGTACAGATATTGTGTCGTCTTACCCTTGCTGAATAGGAAAACAGTATGAATACTAAGCAATTAACAACAACAAAATTCAACAGCTTCACACTTATGCATTACAAGAGTTCTTTAGTCAAGACATTGTATAAACGACCCTACAGCAAATGCAATGACGACTGTTAAGAGTCGGAATTGCTGTACATCACACATAAGTAACGGGTCAGTCAATATCCAGAGGCACTTATTCCATTTAACAGTGAACTGAAGAAAAACAGACCGACGGTAACAATTGTGTCCACACTGTCGGTCTACTTTCAATTATCTTTCGAAAGATTTCTCGTGGTTGCACAACTTCGAAGAAGTCTGACTATGGGTATTGGCCGGACATTCAATGCTCTCAAATTCTGCCCCATTTGGGAGACCAGGATGTTGCAGATTCTTCCAGTGAAGACTACTCAACCCATCTCGGCCACAACCCATTGTATTTTTCAATTCGTTTGTAACTGCGGAAGTAGTTACACTAGCAGTACACATCGCTCCTTGGGTAAGCGTATTGGAGAGCATATCCCAAAACGGAGCACTAAGCTATCGACATAACAAGCAGTCGAGGAAGAAAAAGTAAATAAGCTTCCGGAACCATCTGTCGCCAGACATCCTATGGAAACAGGCCATCAGGTAGACACTGGTTCAACAATTACAATTTTCATTCAGAATAAAATTCTCAAAGTTTGGAGGTTTGCCGAAGCTGTGGCGTTTAACTGGCATCGGTCTATCCTTTGTGTAGGGAAACAAATATCGGCCTCCCCACAGCTTCCTTGTGGCTCATGACCGTATAGTCAAGCTCCTTGATATTTTATTTAGTTTTACAACTTCGCTTTTTTCTGTCGTGTGATGCATAATTTTTTTATTTTTCGGGTTATCAGGTAACACGAAATGGTTTCATCTCGCAATACCAAATATTCTCATTAACTTATTAAACCTTGGATCTTTTACATTTTAACTTTGCCAGGTTAAATTTCTGCGTTCGCGCAGTCAATCCCCTGGTGAATATAAGCTGGATGCTCCGTCACCGCGGCGCGCTTCCAAAGCATGTGTCTTAGGTTGTTAATTTAACATTACCTTGACTGTTCCCATCAGACCAAATAAGCACCATGAAAACGAATTAAAATGTTGTTATTGGCGTTGGGCTTTTAGACCCGTTAATCCGTTCATGTTCCCCAGCAGCTCTACAATCGCAATAGGCTCTATGCAGAATAATGCATCCAGACTTGCTAATCACAGCACATTCACGACCTTACTGCACTTAAAATGTCGCAACAATAAGCGGCCAAACGGATAAACGGTCCTTTCCATCTTCCTTCACAAATTAGGCTGAAAATCTTTGGTTTCTACAGCGGTCAATATCAGCGCCTGCTTAATAGCTCGGTTAGATTTTATTTCATCTTCAGGAATCCGAACCATGCATGTCCTAACACCTTGAAGCTGAATCACAGTACCACCTTGAGATGTCACCAGCTGAAGCTGGACACACAATATTGCCCGTTGGAATGCACGGAAAATTTTCCTACTTCGAATAATACGTTATAGGGTGGCCCTCCCCAATTACTTTGTTCACACCCCCACGCGGTATTTAAGTGACGTCTGGATGACAGATTATGTTATTTCCCTGTACAGTCGTTTATGACTTAGAGATAAACGAACAACATCAAATCGATGGGCTCCGTTTCAATTGCGACATGCCGTAAGTTTACACCACAACTGTAGATAGTAAAACAAAGTGGCTTATTTAGCACAGGGTCGCAGCGAATCGGCATAAGAGTAAGCGTTGTCATTTCCATTTTTTATCTCCTCATTTACATTTATCACATCCTTGCTTTCAGACCATATCCATCCTGAATACAACTGCTAATGGCCTAATCCGATTTGACTCGTGTGTTTATGCTTGCGAATTTCCAACTGCGGATAACGACCTCCGGTCGGTTATTTTGGGCTGTGTTGAAAAGATCACTTTATGTTGGCTTTCTGCGTTCATTGGAAGTATTTCGTGGAAATTGAGATACAATTCCGTTTCATTTCTGATTCTGAAATTTCCGACCAGAAATACTTGTGTTTTCATCGCTTGGTTTCAGCGATCTTGCTATCGTCAGTTTCTCCGTCAATTGGCCGCCATCTTGTTTTCGGATTATTCACAATGCCGAAGCAGTCATCCTGTGGTACTTGCTCCAAACTAGTCTGATAACGTGCAAATGCCCTCACGTGTGTTTTGTGCCATGTTAAATACCACATTTCATGTGTTGGATTATCAGTTGAGTATTTTCATCGTCTTCGCGAGATCCAACACGATTTCGTCTAAACAATATGTGAAAATTACAGAAATAAGATACAGCCAGAAAGAGTAAAGCCGACGCGTAGACCTCAGCGTTTCGTTGCGAACAGCTCCGTGTGTTTGGCTCAACAATCTAGCCCGAACAGTCTTCAGGTTTCGGCTCAGCCGTCCTCCTCTACCCGTGCAAACTCACAGACAAGAAGTCCAAACGTTGTGAGAAGCCCAGTTACACCTGGCCTTAATTGTTTACCTTTGTTTTGTCCAACAGACACTGATGTCCCAGCAGGTGAAAGTCTGAGTGCTGAAGACCAGTGGAAAGAACAGATAACGAAATTACGAAGGGATGTTGGGCGTGTACGTTCTGTAAGTCAACAGTTAGCCAAACCACGTGAGGCTGGTAGTATACTTCGCCCTGTAAGGTCAACCTCGTCCGATCAGAAACGTTATAATCTCGTGATCTTTCACGCACCGGAGTCCAGTGATCCATCACCCCAAGTGCGCTACGATCACGATGTCGAGTGTTTACAGGGTCTAATTGATAGACTCCTCGACGCTGGTGAGGACTCGGTAAAAGTGAGGCAGGTTACCCGTCTTGGAAAGCAAGAGATAAACAAATTCGGCCTGTGAGAATCACTTTTGCGGGCGAAGCCAGTCCAAGACTGGTCATGTCCCGCCTAAATAGGCTGAAAGGTTTGAAGATCCATGTTCGTCCAGACCTGGACCCAGTAGACAGGGAGCATCTCAATTCTACCATCATTGAGCTGAAAAGACGCACTGGTGAGGGGGAAACAAATCTTCGTATCGTAAATTTTCGGGTGGTTTCCAACAATCCGCGAATCGGGATAAACAGGCTGCTCACACTTCAAGCACGCCCGGCGGCTCCTGCTGCGGCCTGCGAGTAGCCTTCACAAACGTTTGCAGTATTATGAATAAGCGCGATGAGCTTTGTTGTTTCGTTGCGTCTGAGCGGCCAGACGTAGTGGGACTCGCAGAGACATGGCTGCATGCAGAGTTATACACCCAAGAACTTGAACTCAACGGTTACTCGTGTTTCCATGCGATAGACTAAAGAATGCCCACGGTGGTGTCTTACTTTATATCCAGTCTTCCCTGCGTAGGAGACTTGTGAGCACCTACCGAAGTGACGATGGTTTGTGTGAGCTACTGTGGTGCTCCATCCGCCTCAGGCGCGGAGAACTGCTTGTGGGCGCAGTTAATCGCAGCCCCCTGAGTCGTTGTTTGGATTGTCTGCCCATTCTTCGGAGCCACATGAGTCGTCCACACTTTCTACTTATGGGCGATTTTAACTGTCCTCGAATACGATGGCCTGATATGCATTTGATGCCTGGACATAGTGAGGTTGAAGCAAAGTTCGTGGATTTGGTACTTGAAACTGGTGCATCGCAACACATCTGCTAGCCAACACGCATATCAACACGTTCAACCCCGTCCTGTCTCGACCTGATGTTAACGAGCTACGAACAACGAGCGCATGACGTTAAGATCCTGGAGCCCCTGGCTACGAGCGACCACTAAGTACTGATAGCTGATATGGAATTATCTTTGCCGTATTCACATCCGCTGCAACCAGTTCCAAACTTCTGGAAAACGGACTTCGATGGTCTAGCTCGAGCCGCTAGCCAACTGTATTTGTCTCTGTTACAAGCTGCATCTGTGGAAGATTGTTGGATATTTATAAAATAGAGATTGACATCATTGTGTTCCCAATTTGTGCCATTGAAATGTCGGAAGGTTGGACCGATCAAGCCTCATTGGTTTGACAAGGAGTATGGAAACCTGGCTCGGAGGCGGCGCAGACTGTGGGACAAATTCCTCCTCTCTGGCTCTGCCAATGATTATGAAGGGTATAAATGTCAGCGGAACCTCTGCAACAGTGTAAAATAGAATAAACGCCGACATTTCGAAGAGTAGCTCGCATTAGCCGCAAAGACCGCCCCAAAGAGAATCTTTGCACACGTGAAGCGACACCTGAAACCGGCAGGTGATGTGCCAGTGCTAGATGGCACGGATGGACAGCCCTTAACCTCCAGCACTGAGCGTGCGTCCACGTTGGCGGCGCACTTCGCTTCTGTCTTTGCGAATAACCGGGTGTTTGTTCCGAGTTCGACGTGTACCGCTTTTACCGAACTCGATAGTCCGCATTGCGGCGTTGAAGAGGTAGGTCAAGTCCTCTCCAACCTTGACGGCACCAAGCCTGCCCGACCTGATGGGCTTCACCAACTGGTTCTTAAGTCATATTTAACCATCCTCTCTCCTGTCTTGACAGAACTTTTCAACAGGTCGCTGTCCAAAGGTTTGTTGCCGGTTGACTGGAAATATTCGGTGGGGAAGCCTATTCCGAAAGACAGCGACCATAGCAAAGTAGACAATTACTGCTCAATTTGTCTGACACATATTTTGGCAAAGGTTGCTGAGAAAATCGTGAAGAATGGATTGCTGCAGTTGCTACAGTCAAACGAGGTCCTGACGCCCGCACAGCACGGTTTTATGCAAGGTCGCTCATGCATTACGAACCCGCTTTTGACAAGGCATGAGTGGTTGAAAGCAATAAGCAAGGGAAAGTCCGTCGACGTGATATTCATCGATTTCAGTAAAGCGTTCGACAAGGTCAGTTATGAGGTTCTCCTTCACAAATTCAGAATGTGTGGTGTCGGTGACTCACTGCACCGGTGGATCCGCGACTTTCTTGTTAGACGAAAGTGGAGTGTACAGGTCGACGACCATCTAACTGACTGGTACCCCCTCTACAAGTGGCGTGCCTAAAAGCACTGTGCTGGTGCCCACTCTGTTCCTGATCCACATCAAAGATCTACCGCAGCTTCTCCGGTCGCCATGTGCCTTGTTTGCGGACGACATGAAGATTTGGAGAGAAATGGACGATCCTGATGACTGTGGCCTACTTCAGCAAGACCTAAACCGCCTGTCCACATGGTCTGCAGAAGATCTTCTCCCGGTCAACCCAGCCAAGTCTGTATTTATGAGCCTGGAGAAGGGTGCTAACGGCCGAACCTACACCCTTAACGGCCAAACGCTAGATTTCACACCCTCCGTGAAAGTCTTAGGTGTACTCTCACGCTACGATTTGAAGTCCGTGGACAACACGAACAGGCTATATCGTAACGGACTGCGCATGCTTTGGGCGCTCAAACGTAGCTTCAGCACATGGTCTGAAGAGGTTGCCACTCGCCTCTTCTCTTCTATCATTAGACCAATGCTAGAGTAAGGTTCGCCCGCCTACTTTCCGATTACCTGAGGCAAAGCATAAAAGATCGAACGGGTCCAACACGTTGCTACCAGGCTCCTTCCGAGTTTACGTGGCTTTGGGTATGAAGACCGGTGCGAGAAACTAGGACTCTACACCTTGTCCTACCGTCGGGTGCGAGTCGACCTCATTATGACCTACCGTATTCTACATCTCGGTGACTTCCCAATGCTAAGGCCAATGCTGCACTTACGAGGGCCATGCAGCACACGCGGACACAGACACAAACTTGGCGTGCCGGATGTGAAATGTGTTCCCCACCCACTGTGCTTCGAACGGAGAGTGGTAAACATTTGGAACAGTTTACCTGAACATGTGATTGAGGCAACATCTGTGCAACAGTTCAAAACGTTGTTAGATTTGTATTTTGCCTCTATTCGATTCAGAGAACGACTGCACACTTACGATGACATCACATTTGTGAATCCTGAAATATCGTAAGTCAGATATTTTCAATGTTACATTAGAACGACAACGATATTCACGGCTGACAACTTTTATAACGTTTTTCACCATATTTCGAAAGAGTTGTACAGAATTCATTTCTACTTGCTCTATAATACAGTATTCAGTATTCATTAAATCGGCCAACGGAAGCCGGTCCTATCTGCAACTGACTAGGAAGCAGAGGTGGTGGGATTTTGAACATGCAAACGCCTGTAAATGAGGTATACATAGAAAATATCCATCGGGATATGGTTTGGAGTAGTTAATTTTTGTAGTCAGTAGAGCTCGTGCCAATGATGCGCCTAATTTCGCACGTGAATGGGCACCATATAATCAACAGGCGTGAAACCAGAATCCTCCATGTAACCCCCATTTGTTGTTCTGGGGTTCACCGTGTTCATCAACTTTCTTGCACTGGCTGTTATTCTTGACAATTCTATGGAAGGATTCGTATGATCAGCATTATAGCTGAATAATCATTTCATGTTACCTAATTATTTCGCCTTATTTTATATCGAAATTGTTGAGTTTCGGATTTGTACCTTATTCTTCCAATTACTTTTTTCTGGAATTCAAATACACGGTTTGATATTTTTTCATGCATTTGCATCTTTTCCGCCCTTTCTAAACATACCTAACTTTAATGTCTCCAACCATAATAACTATTTAGTCCTGCCAACTATATTGTTCCCCATATTCAAATAAATCACGCTTCGTAGTTACATTTGCTTGTGACTAACATCTAGATAGCCGTTAACAAACGGTAGAGTGTTCGAACCCAATCAAATGAACCTAAAATGTTACATTTTCAGGCATCTTTTGTCCTGAAAATATATTTTAGCGAGTCACGTGTTCCACAGTTAATTTCAGGTTTGTTGCGAAACCTCGTTATGTAACTATCTTTTCTCGTACATATATTTAAACTTGGTGCAATTTACTTGTATTTCTATAATCTAGATCCTCAGTATTCCGTTCTCAATGGTCATGCATCCCATCATAAAAGGAACGTGATTGAATAGTAAATTAACTGTTCAAGTATGTTTCTTGAACAATAAATCTCTCAGATTCCATTTAGACCCATGGTATGATCCGAACCTGATTAAAGATTTACATGCAAACTTATATCGATCAAACGATAGGATTCACTGCAGGATTAGGCGCATACTTATATCTGATATGCAAATTACTTTGAAAGACATATACATATTATGGAAATCTGATAAATCTTTGTACAGTATTAGTGAGCTTCATATTTTTTAGAGATCGTGCAATATTTGAGTTGTTTAATCAAGTTAGCACAATGAAAAATCTGCATATTAAACTGCTCATTAAAATCTGAGATTTCAGTTTGTTAATACACCTTGTCATTTGCTCAAAAGAGGGTTTACTCGTAAAAAAGCAAATGTAAAACGGACATGCAGTATATAAAGGAACCTCATTTCTAAGTTATGCATATATATATATATGTATATACATCATACAGAGATTTATGTCTTTTGACACAGGAGCTATATCAGGCAGGTGAATGGATGCATAATTTGAATAGATTAAACCAGAAATTAGGATGACAACTACGAGAGAAAACAATAACCAGTGGATATATGTGGTTAACTTTCAAAAGGCAATGGGTCATTCAGGTGGCAAAACTGACAATGATAGTTTATAGCTGCCGTCCAATACAGGGTATTTAATTTGCGGCTTCCTTCAAAGTTGGATTTGTAGTACGTGCCGTGTGGTTGGATTGCGGCATACAATCACACTCGAGACCTCGGTTCATTTTGGAGTAGACCTCGGTCAGTAAGAGCACAAAGACCGCATCTGAATTGGAGGTATTCCGGTGTTGCTTTTGAAGGTAATATTTTACCGTTCATTAACAGCTTGCTTAAGTCCGCCGAATCGGTTCAGACTGCCCGGGTTAAA